>CM019178.2:798849-1079765 GCA_009739505.2 Apolygus lucorum
CAATCGACTCATTCCAAATTACGTTCATATACAGTGCAAGCATTCTTCAAGTGCTGCGACCCGTATTATCAAGGAGGCTCAACTCAAGCTCGTTAAGAGTGAGCTCCACCATTGGTACGGTGTTCGAGATTCTGCCAGGGAGAAGATGTATTATATGTTTCAGGAACTCTCCGTCTCATACGATGCCAAGGAATGGGACCTTATCGATCGGCATGCCATCGACGTTGCCTGGCAGAAAGGACTGAAGAAGAAAGCCTGTCTACTTCGCAAGCTTGGCGAACTCCGGAAGAACCAGACGCCAACTCCCCTGGCCTCACCTCCGTCAGGGATCTTCTTCAAGAAAGTGGAGAACCTGTCGAATGTCACCTTTTCATCGGCAGAAGTATCCCTTCTTGAGAAGGGACTGAAGCACAACCCCATCGTCTCGCTCGGGGCTCCATCATCAAGGGACCTAGCTTTCTCCATTGAAGCTTCCGATGGACCCTACGTGACGAAGGCGTTGTGCGCTGAGGAAATGAAGAAGGCGCCCAAGATCCCACCGGGACCAGAGGAAAGACTGGCGGCTGACTTGAAGAAGAAGTTCAACAACAAGAAGATTGTAGCTCTTAAAGCAGATAAAGGCAATACAACAGTTATTCTTACTAAGCAAGATTACATTGACAAAACGCTTAAGTTCTTAAATGACAATAACTGCATAGCTCTCCAATCAGATCCAACGGCTAACTATCAGAAATTAATCCGTAGAGTAGTAAACAGCTCAGAAAATATTCTTAAACGTATGTACAAACCAAGCCTTGTAGAAATGAATCCTCATGCTCCTAGGTTATCATGTCTTCCAAAAATTCATAAAGTAGGGGCACCGATGAGACCAGTTGTGTCTTATATTGGTGCCCCCGCTTACAAATTAGCCAAAAAGTTAAATTCATTGTTTAGAAATAAAATCAATTTTCGGCCCCGTAATACTGTTCAAAATTCATACGATTTGGTTTCTAAAATTAGTGACATTCAAGCGCCTCCGAATGCCAAACTTGCTTCCTTTGATGTGGTTAGTCTGTTTACCAATATCGATGTAGCTAGCTGCAAAGATGTGGTTAATGGGCTTATCCATGGGTCGGGTCTCGATGTTTTTGAGAAGGATGAGCTGTGTAGTCTAATGTCTGTTTGTATGGATCAAAACTATTTTCTATTTGAAGGTAAATATTATACTCAGCCAGGGGTAGCCATGGGTTCACCGCTGTCTCCTTTGCTTGCGGATATTTATATGGATCATCTTGAAAAACGAATCTTTGAAAAGTGTAAATCAAACAACCTTTTATATTGGTATAGGTACGTTGATGATATAATAATTCTATGGACAGGAACTGAAAGGCAACTAAATTCTTTTCATGAAAAAATCAATACACTAGATCCTTTTGTTAAATTCACTCTTGAACTAGGTGGAAATAAGCTTAATTTTCTTGATCTGTCCATCTCATTGATTAACAGAAAACATGATTTCTCCATTTATAGAAAAGATACCTACAGTGATATCACTATTCATAGTACATCAAATCATCCCTTAGTTCATAAACATGCTGCTTTCCATAGTATGATCAATAGAGCTTTGTCAATACCAATGAGTGATCAAAATGTATCTAAAGAAAAAACAATTATCAAGAGTATGGCCGCAAGCAATGGATATGGAGGATGTCTCATTGATTCCATATGGAACAAGGTTCTTAGGAAAAAGTGTAGAGACGGGGTTTCTAATTTGGCTAGAGAAGTTGTATTAGAAGAGAAAAAGTGGATAAGTATACCTTATTATGGAAAGATTTCTGACAAAATTGGCAAAATGTTATCATCTAGAGGTTTCAAAGTAGGGTTTAAAAATAAAAATAATCTTAAAGCTTCGTTGGGTTCTGTTAAAGATAAAATTAGCGTTCAAGATAAAAGTGGGGTTTATAAGCTGAAATGTTCTTGTGGGCTTGAGTATTGTGGTCAAACTGGTAGGAAATTTAAGGAAAGAATAAAAGAGCATGAGAAGGATTTCAGGGATAGCAAAGGTGATTCTGCTTTTGCGAATCACCTGAGAGAATCCAATCATAACTTCAGTTTTGATCTAACAAACGGACAGTACATAGAATTTCCTCATTTTTGCCCGAAGGGAGGTATGTTGGATGTGCTTGAAAAGTTCGAGATTCTTAAGAGTTATAGGTCTGGTAAATGTCTGAATGAGGTGGTCCCTCAACATGTTTCACCATTGATAGGTTCCTTCTTGCAATAGCTTGGTCTCCCCTTCACAATGTAACCCTCACCAATGTTGAGCCCCCTTTCACTTTGTCTGCCTTGATTGGCATTTGATGATCCTCCCAGGTCCCTTCACTTCTCTGAGCCAATAGGATTCTCCTTTCACTTATCTGATTGGGTATGACTTTCACTTTCACGACCAATGGGATTAAAGCTCCCTTTCACTTGTACCTATATAAGCTATGCTCTTTGTGATGTACCTTCAGTTATTGTTTGTTACTGATGATGACCTAACCGTCGAAATCGATTTAACTTGTAACTCATTATTTTCGTGGAAATAGACAACATTCTACTCAACTCCGTTTTTACTTTCTTCACTACCTTGTTGTGTAGTGGTTGACATGAAAATGTCCTAATGTGTTGCAGACTCGTATGCAAGCATTTAAAATGGTTGGCAAGCATGTTGGTTGGTGGTAACAATGGCAAAGCCGTTTCCACAGACGTCCATCTTACTTATAATGTATCCATTATAACGAACCCATACGAGTACTAGTTATTTTCAAAGTGTGGCCTCTTACAGAAATTTGTCTAAGGACCAATTTGATGACTTTAGGTCAAAAACACGAAACTTTTAAAAATAAAATAATTCGGACACAAAGCCGCAAAAAAAAAAATTGCTGACACAATTTTTGTTGCAAATTAGTTGTAGAATTTACTCGAGCAGTATGGCAGACTGGTTAGGCTTACCCCTAGTACATTGCACTTCTATAAATAGAAGTGTAGGAAGTGATTGTAGTGATTGTAGGAAGAAAAAAAGGTAAAGTTATGATAAGAAGTAACTGCAGAAGTAATAATTAATCTTTCCAATAAAATAAATAAATTAATAAAAAACTAATTTTCAAGGAGAAATTTCTCCTTGAAAATTAGTTTTTTATTAATTTATTTATTTTATTGGAAAGATTAATTATTACTTCTGCAGTTACTTCTTATCATAACTTTACCTTTTTTTCTTCCTACAATTCAAATAGAGTGATAAATATCACGACTCAATATCGACATTTCAGTCTATTCTTAATACTCAGTGACGTTCCAACAGTGATCGCTACACAATAACTCCATGTATACCTTTGTGAAGCGTCAGCACAATAATTATTCCTGCACTAACTCAAACATTGTACGCACCACTCTATTTAGCTGGCTTGGGGAAATGGAACAATACGATATTAATACGACAAGTTTGAATAAATTAAATGCATATTTGACTTTTCGAAGTTAAGAAATGATTCAGTATAAATTTAGGATGCTAATATTTGTTGACTCGCTCAATAGACTATATTGTTTCTTCCCAGTATTTAAGGTCCGTCTCCCACGAATGCTAGAGTTATCGATCTTCGCTCTTGGTAAGTTGCAAATCAGCATCTACACTTCTGGTCTCACCCCCCTCCCCCCCATACACAGCTTTATAATGCTTACAATCAGTAGGCGTCAGGTGAGAATATTCGTCAGACAAACACCCTGGCCAGTCTTAGAGAAATAACCAATAATGAAAAACGGAGCAAATGATTACACAACGGTTAATTTTTTATAGATCAAGCGCTAGCAAAGAAAACAGCTTGCCATTGGCAGTAGGTACCTTCCAATCATGTTTTCGCTTCATAATAGAGTTTATTTAGATGAAATAAACGCTTTCTCACTTCATTCGAATAAATAAAGAATTCCTTCATTAAACTTGATTACTGGTTGCTAAGGAAGCGTAGCCCATGGCTCACCTTTCAATTTTCTCTGCTTTCAAGGTCACGAAACAGCTAGTCGATTGTTTGCCTTTGCTTACGCTGTTATAGTGGAGGTATAGGAATACTAGACCCCGCACTGACCCCCCGCCACCCACCGATCGTCTTTTCTCATCCAAAACAGTCTCGCAAAATTCATTTCTTTAAACTGCTTGCCTTGCATCGCCTGTCCCCGCGCTAGTTCACATACCATCCACAATCGATCGTAGTTACCAATCTCCACAACTGTCTGGTGTGTTGCGGGCTAGTATTCTAGGAAAAATACGTACCTACTTATTCCATTCTCCTATTTCATCTAACTTCCTTGGTTATCATGAAATAGTCCCTAAATTTCATTAAAATTTTCCAAAATCGGCTAAATATTACTTCCAAAAAATGGAAATTTAGGAGAGTCTCAAAAAAACTTAATTTGTTCATTTTGCATATTTTCAGTAGGGCAAACAGTGTGTTTGCTATGTTGCCTGGAGGAGACGCCTCTGCTTGCAATACTAATTATGCCGTAAAATTAAGGGTTAATGAAATCAGTCATGGTAAGTGACTTCCGACCATACAATGATGCGAGTGGTTCTCAAAATCATCATTGTGAGAGACTTAACTATATATCTTCCTAAACTCTCTCTTACATTGCTTAAATTTCAAATTAATTTCCATAATAGATTTCTTAGAACATTGCTGGTACGCCATATACCAACAATAACCCGTCTTCCCAACCTTGCACGTCGATTCCCAACCCATTCTTGGAGTTTTTCATAATCACTCAAAGTACACATTCATGATGAGTCGGTACTGAAGTACATTTATTCAAATCATATCATGGATTTGGAATAAAGATTGTTGTCCATTCTCACCACTTACACATGTGGTAGTACTTACTCTCTTGTACGTAGTTAATGGGGGGTGCGCCTTGATTTTTTTTTAGATTTTGGTTTATTATTTTCAATAATGAACCTTTGGAATCGACCAAGAAAAAAAATTTTTAACACCCCCTCAAAATTTGATGGTTTACGTTTCAAGGTACGTAGAATCCAAAAATCGAATAAAAATTTGGCCGTCCGTCCGCCGTCCGCCGTACGCGGCACTTTTGCCACTTAGCATTGACCGATTTTGATGAAATTTGGTATGTAGGCTCCATTTGGGGTCTAGTTGTGCCCCGAAGCTTTTGGTTGATGTAGGTCACTTCTAAGGGTTCCAAAATCAATTTTGAAATTTTGAAAACGCCCTAACTCAAAAAGTTTTGATATAAAGGTATTCTTTTTCCTTCAATTTAAGATTCTATAGAAATTTTAGAATTTTTTGAGACCTCGCGGAGCTCTGTAGGACAAACCGTTCGCTCCCTACGAAAATTTAAGGGTTTATATTGAAATATATATATATATATATAAATCAAAACACGAGTGTGAATCGCAAAAGAGGCCTAATCTCCGTTCAAATTAGAGCTGACCAAAATGCAATCAATGGTTGGTGATTTTAATTTTTTTTTGATTCTTTTTTTTTCATATTTTTTTTTTTTTCTTCTTTTCATATTGGATGGTTGGTGATTTTGTAGACGAGTGATCTATATAGAAAAATAATAAACCATTGTGTAATAATTTGCAGCGTTTTTAATCAAAAGTAGTCTACATCCTGAGAATTTTGGCACCAACCGCGACCTTTTAGCGTGAGTAGATCTTTTTCCATGATTTTTCAAAGCTTCGACCATTTATGACGTCATGCGTCCCCCTCGCCTGGGCGGAACTGTGACGGCATAAACGGTTGAAACTAAAAATTCATAGGAAAAGATTTACACACGCCAGAAGGTCGCAGTTGGTACCAAAATTCTCAGAATGAGAATTCAAGAAGAAGTCAAGTGGGTGTGGCACATTGCTTCCTTGTATCCATAACCGATTGAATAGATGATCCGATGCATAGTAGTTTATCTCAAAACACCAATCTCTAAGTACCTTCCACTACCCTCATAGGGGACCATCTACACGCTAATCTGGACAATCCTAGAAAATTTCATCAAATTCGGATGAAAAATGTAAATGGCTGTTACAAGGATTTTACGTATGCGCATGCGCAGAGGCTTCTGTAAATTTTGAGGCCTTGATTTCCATTGAGGACCATCTACAACCTAATCCGCGTAATCCCTAAAAATGTCATCGAAATCGGGTAGAAAATGTGGAAGTTATGGCTGTTACGAGGAATTCACGTTTGCGCATGCGCAGCGGCTACTATCAGTCCGGGGGTGATGATTTTGATAAAGGACCATCCAAATCGTACTCTGTAACATTCCTGAAAATTTCTTCGAAATCGGACGGAAAGTGTAGAAGTTATGGCTGTTACAAGGAATTCACGTTTGGGCATGCGCAGCGGCTACTATCAGTCCGGGGGTGATGATTTTCATAGGGGACAATGTAAATCTGAATCTGTAAAATTTCTGAGAATTTCATTGGAATCGGATGGAAAATGTAGAAGTTATGGCAGTTACAAGGAATTCACGTTCGCGCATGCGCAGTCGCTTCTATCAGTCGGAGGTTGATGATTTTCATAGGGGACCGTCTACACACCAACCCGCACAATCTCTGAAAATTTCATAGAAATCGGACAATAACTTTGTATAGTTATGCGCGTTACAAGGAATTCATGACAGACAGACACACAGACACGGAACCAAAATTTTTCAGGAAGGTCTAAAACGCAAAACGCGAGTGAAAATTTTAATTTTGGAGAACTTTTCTTTTCGTCCTTGAAAAGTGAAAACAAAGCTTCCGCTACCTTGGTAGACTCGGAAGCAATAACACTAAACAGTTTTTCATACCCAGGCGCACACCCTATTGAGCCCCGGCTTCAAGAATCCATCGCTCCGGTAGACTTACCTTTATTATGCGAATGATCCCTTGTACTCCACCGTGTACAAATCTAATGACTCAACTTCTGCTTTTGAAGTTCACTATCAGAATCAGAATACTTATTAATTGTTTGTTTTTTCGTTCTAGAGTTGAACATATTGAAAACATGAAGTACCTGGTGAGTCCCAACTCATTGATTTATAATACTTTTCTCATGAAACAAGCATGTTACATTTTGGAAGAGAAACCATTTACCGAACATTCATTGAGTAAGAAGTATGCGAATTTCAAATGAATTAATTTTGAATTTTGTTTTAGTTGGTCGTTTTTCTGGGAGCCGTGTGCGTCCACGAAAATAGCGCACTCTTCGGAATCGGTAAGCATAGTAGTAGCAAGGTATCATAATTAATAATCAGCTAAGGTTCTAACATTTATACTTCATTCAAAAATGAATTCGCAAATAAAATCTTCAAATAGTATAATCAAAGGAAAAATCACATAATTGTGATGAAATTCGGAAATAAATCATTTGTAACAATTTTATAAGAAGAAAACTTGCTTTCCGTTTAAAACTCCGATTCCCACTGCTCCAGTGGGATTTTTTTCTCGTTTTTGGTGTACAAATTTCCACTGTAAGGAACCTTAAAATACAAATAATGGATGGAATTGATGCAGGGGTATCCTGGAAGGAAAAAATCATTAATCACATCAATATAATGTTGCAAATGTACTAAAACGAGTGACTTTTCCACCATGTACTCATGGAGGCAGGGGTTCATATAAGTATAAGGGTTCACACAATATGGTCTCCTACCAAAGTTCCCTGTAGGGGACCACCAAAGCAGGGAGGCACCTACGCGAACACAACACTTCTCAAACTCACAAAAATTGATTGAGTACTCGGTGAGCCTATTCTATAATACATCAGGACCCAGAAACTTTGTTAAACTCACCGTTTTCTGGGAATTTTGATCAGAAATTCTCAACTATAACAACATGACCACGTTATCCATGGTGAGCTCCACTTTGGAACCCAACTGATGGGTTACGCTGGTTGTTATTAGTTGAGTTGCTATTTATATTACGAATCAAAGATTTCTACTGTCTTACAGAGGAAGAACTGTGAGCTTACCTCCGCTCTGGCAGTCAGAGCTCAAAACCAAAATGTGGCCCCCTGGAGGGCACTTTGGGAATTGGAGAGTTAAGTGAAAGTTTGCTATATCGAATAATATCAGTTCCTAATTGCTTTTATTCATTTTCAGGAGATAAATGGGCCCTCACTAACATGAAAGGTAAGGTTCAAAGTGAAATGTATGAGCTTTTACATTACTTCTGTGTACTGAATACGAGTTTATGGCAATATCAGAAAATACTATGTATATTTCCATCCAAGTAATTTTTTGTCTGGTTTCAGTCAAATACAGTGCCAACCCACTGACAGGCTACTACAGTGTGCCCAAGACTCTGAAAGAGAATAAGAAAGAGTACGTTCAAATTGACGAGGCCACCGCCAATTTGGGAGTTCCCGCTACTTTGTGGTGCCGACCAAATGACCCTAGAGTTTGTCTGATCTTCGACAAGAAGGGAAATAACATTGGAACTCAGCTCAGCGTTAGTATCCCCATTTTCCATATTCTTTCAAGCATTTAACCCTTAATAACCTGAAGTATCTTTTGGGATGTCCAATTTCCACCTGATACAGTTAATCGACTTTTAAGCCAAAATGATGGTCATTGGCTATTTTGATACTCAAAGAAGAAACAAAATAATTCTCGAGTTGATAGAATGAAATAGGGCCATCAGGGTACCTTCTACCCTCATTAATTTCTTATCTTGTTGGGTACTAGTTGGATTTCCTCGTCAGAGATTGCGCCTAAGGCAGCACAAATCCTTCTATGAAGTGAACCTTTCCCACCTTATTCCTTGGTTATTTACTTTATGAGAAATAACTGCCCCAACATCCTACCAAGGATTTTTCCAAGTTTCCTTCTTCTACTTCAACAAAATTGGGTTTAAAGACGGATAGCGCTAGTCTGGCCCTTGGAAAGATCATTCTTGAGCTGATACTGTAATAGGTCCTTTAAGGAACCTTCTGCTCAAATGTTCTATAAATTTATCAAAATACATCTATCAATAATTTTTAAAAGTCCGAAAAAAAACACATTTTTTGATTGAGTGAGAAATTAAGGGTTAACTTAACATGTAAAGATCTATCATTTTACAAGTCAAAATTGATTGAGCAACTTCTAACGTTCTGGTATAGGCAGACTCCGCAATGTTCCCCATGAACATCATTATTGGATCAAGCATACCTGTGTGAATGTGCTGGTTCCGCTGAAGTTGGCCCCGCATGTGTTTTATCTTTACGTTTGTAAGAGTCGAATATTTGAAAACTTCTAAAGAAGTCCTCTCTTTACGAATATTGTAGTATCTTAGAAGAGTAAATGAATGTTGTATTCCTTCGGTTTAGTTTTTGGACCAAGATACCAAGCATGTTCAAGGATACGACTACCCTTATCAAAACACCTACGTGAGAACCAACGTGTTCAACATTTCTGCAAACAGTCTGAGGGTGTTCTACACTAACCCAGGTATAATTTATTTCTTTTATATTCGCACGGATATTAAAAAATAAATCGCAAATATTCGCATGACGAACGTGATGAAATTGACTTAAATGATCCGAAATGTTCCAGAGAAATTGACGGAAGCCGGACGTACTTCTACCAAGGAAGTCATTGATGACGTTTACGTGAAATTGAAGGGTGTCTGGGAGGTTCTGCCCAGGGAAGATCCCAAGGTTGCACAATACGGCAACTTCTACCGTCAAAACTGTTTCGCCCAGATGGGTAAATATTATGATTATAATATAATTCATGTCTTGCATTAATGGTCCCTCGTGTTTGGGATTTGTCAAAGGCGCGGAGACCCTCTCTTTCCAGTGGCTCTGGTTCGAATCTCCGCTAGAATTTTTTCAAGAAGAAGGATGACGTTATGGAAAATTATTATTAACTCATGACTCCATTTGTGCAGGAACGAGCTCCATAATGTTATGTCGAATGTTGAAGATAACCCACGATTTATATCATTCACTTGGATATAAAAATAAAATTGAAAATTATCTACCGATTTCGTGCAAACTCATACGGCAGTTGTGATAATGTTCATTAAATTCACCAGTTTATGAAATATTTTTGAAGATTTTGTTATTATAGATGTAATATAATCTCTAGCGAAATGAAAACGATCCGTTATTTTCATGCAGGTCAACATTACTTCTACAAAATGTCTGCCAAGCTCGACGACTGCTCTACAATCGTCCCGTTCTTCGGAATCTACCACAACGGTGGTTTGGTTGGTTGGGGTCTTGCCACATTCGGAAAAGCTTCCACTGCTAAAAAAGGTCGCGACTGGTACGAAACTGTCCCTCTTCTCGGAGTCAAGGTGAGTTCACAAGTATCATTTGGGTATATTTATTATTTAGAAATATCGAGCGTTATTAAATTGAGAGATTCATCGTTACTCTCATCATTATTCCGTTATTATACATGTCATAAGCAATTTTATCATGAATTATAATAAACGTTATTCTTCGGCAGATGATCATGCCCGACCGTCCTAAATGTGTTGATCACCTGGTGAACCAGTACGGCCTTTACTCCATGCACACGTACTTCGTCAACCATCCTGAGCTCATCACCTGCCTCTAGTTATTCTGTCTTCTACAATCTAAGAGATGAACGAAATAAAATATTGAAAAAAATTGAATGGTCCTTTGGTTCATCTCTTCACCCGGAATATCATTATATTATTGATTTACTCTTCTCCGTATCTAGCGATACCCCCTCCTTTCCCATTCATTAACAACTCTAAATATTTGAGTTATTCTATATATATCATAGGAAGTGAGACTGTAAGCCTACCCTTGTACTTATAAACCGATCAATGGATAGCTTGTGGTAGCCAGCAAGCGCCCGAACTTTGAAAAAGTCGTCGTTTCCCTTCCCAAAGTTCAAGAAGAACAAAACCCTCTGATAAAAAAGATAAAAACATTGCAAATTATTTTTCGATATAGATTACTTGTCTGTAAAGGACACACGTTTACCATTATCAGTACCTACCAACTAGGTATATTTCGCTTCACAATCAAGTTTAATTTGAAGAAATAAACGCTTCACATTAATTTCTAAGAAACAGAGTGTTGTAGGTGCCTTCTTCAGGAAATTCGATCTTTGGTTGCTGAGGACGCAAAACTAAGTACAACTCGATGAAACGAACAACAATCGCATTGGATGAGAGTTCCTAATGAAAAGAATGTTCCAAAGCGGATTTCAATAATCGGAATTATTTCAAAGAACTGTCTCCCTTAGAGGGGAAAACAATAGATCATGGATATGACCTCTGTTCTAGGTGTAATTTGAAAATAACAATGATGAAATAAAATACACACAAGATAGTTTAATCATTCTCAATTGTGAGAACCCATTTTAATCGTAAGAAAGTGCAAGTTATATTTTGAATCTAATTGAAATAATACTTTAAAATTACACTTTTTTTAATAAATAAACAGAATATAATAATTACGTTATATATTGCAGTATTCTAAGGAACCTTGGTTCATAGCTACCGCTATGTAGCTATCCGATTTTTCATTTATGTGCCATAGTAAAGACATAAAATGTCGAAAAATAAAATGTTTATGACCCCCACTAAAAGACATATTATCTATGTCAAACTTTGAACGGAGATAAAGAGATCAGGTAAGTAATGAAAGTGCGGCGTACAGCGAATGGATGGCCTAATATTTATTCAATTTCAGGTTCATAAGTACCTTGAAACGTAAACCAAAATTTTGAGGAGGGGTCTAAGGAATTTTTAAGATAGAACATGTTTTTGCCGTGAGCTAACTGGCTAAAAAGGTCACAAAATTGTGTTACGAAAATAGCGACATGCACCCCGCCCATATTTTTAATGCATTTTAGATATTATGTGTCTAGGGATAATATAACTTTTGTGTTATCCAACTCACTGAAATTATTTGCCACTCATTGAAAAGCTATTGATTTGTCAAAATTTTATTCTAACTCACGTTGCCTATTTTTCCCCCCTTACTCTATTAATAAGGGATGGGAACAAGCTTGGTTACACGTCAAACAACAATTATTGAGAAAGTATAATATTATTATAGCTGGATAGCGAAGCATTTTTGGTTTATTACTTTCAATAGTAAGCCATTGGAATCGAGAAAGAACAAAATTTAACCCCCCTCAAAATTTGCTGTTTTACGTTTCAAGGTACATAGAATCTGAAAATCGAACAAAAAATGTCCCGTCCGTCCGCCGTAGGCGGCACTTTTCTTAGAAACCCTGGACCGATTTGGTTCAAATTTGGTACATGGGCTCCATTTGAGGTCTAGTTGTGCCGCGAAGCTTTTGGTTGATGTCAGTCACTTCTAAGGGGTGAAAATTATGGGTTGACATTTTCAAGAGTGCCCTAGCTCGAAAACTGTCGAATTTCAATGCAATTTAGGTACGTTGCTAGGGATAATATAACTTTTGTATTCTACCTATCTACGACTTAAGGTTCTTTTCGCGTCTTAGATATATGTACTTTTAAAATGCAATTATAAAATGAAACTTCTCTCATTAAGAACAACTTGAGCTGAATGTAAAAACTTCGCATGAAAAACGGTAAAAAAAAGTAATCTCTTCAGTATTGCCATCAAAGTTCACTCGGTGGTGGTTTATTGAAGGTTCCATGACAGACACAACACCTACTCCTGTAGCAGCTACAGCATCTACAAGACCTCGCCGGAGATTTGTGGTCTCTTTGGAGAGCAACTGGAGTGCTGTGGGCCATCAGTGGAACCGGAACACGAGGCAGTGCTAGGACTGACTCCAGGCAATGTCAGGTTGCTGCCTGGAGGATCTCTAGATTTTTCCTCGAGATGACAGATTCATTGGAAGAGGAAGTCGATTCAGTTCGGATTTCCCTGCTGGTATCTTGGAATGAGGCTCGAGAGGATGTTGGATTACGAGGACTAGTCGGTGTACAGGAACTAGTTGATAGGGCTTCTAAGATTGGTTAGTTGCGGATTACCGGTGCTTCTAGTCTGATAGGTGTGCCGCCAGAAGGTCTGTCTTCCATCGGAGACAGTAAAATTTAAATTAGCATCTTGTGGTGCCAATATTCCATTTTAAATTTGGACTGTTGTACTTCCTGAATGCAACTGACTCCCCAATCATGCAATTTTTGCATGCCAGATCCCATATGTCTTTTTTAGAGATCTTTTTTAATGTTTGACGCATGTCAGGTCTTATATGTCGAGTGTTAAACGGATGTCACGTCCCAAAAACAATTGTGCAGGGCTGTTTTCTGTAGTGGCATGAGAAGCACGTATACAGGGTGTCTACACTTTCGACGGGCATAACTTCAGGGTTCGATTCTACAAGGTATTTCCAACAAAAAATGTCGTGTAGCAATTTTCTTTTAACCCACTCAAAATTCCTTTTTTTCCACTTTAAAGTTTTTCTTCGCATTTTCGACCTTACGGCACTGATATGGTCATAACTCCCTCATTTCTCCTGAAAATTCAAATCTTACTACACCCTTAGAAAGAGCGTTAAATTCCTGAACTACCTAGTGCAAAATCAAAATATTTCAGCAATAAAACAGTTTCAAAAAATTAAGTCAAAAAGCTAACTTTAAAAAATTTTTGAAGCTTGACTTTCTTCGACCAAAGTTTTTACTCTAAATCCCTGCCCAATTCGATGGGCGCTCTTCGGAGAAAACATGCTCAAATTGTCAGCTTTTCAACGGTCTATCAATTTTTCTTTTTGAACATTCAAATTGGAAGAGTAAATCAAGTTTGAATGCCAGAAAACGTGTGCTTTACAAGCAAATCCAGTGTTTTAAGCGGTTTCTGGTCCCCCTCAACCTCAAGATGGCTTGTCGATTTTGGTATCATTTCCTATGTAATTTTTTACGCTGAATCAAATAGTGATACTTCCGAATGGTTCCGACTGCTAGAAAGTGGATTTTTTGGTGAAAACCTTCGTTTTTCGTACATAAAATACGCATTATTCTTAATGTGGTCGTGAGCATGAAGTAACACCTTTGAACTCAACAAAAACACCGAATTTCTAGCTGATTGAAGTTTTTGTTGAGTTCAAAGGTGTTACTTCATGCTCACTACCACATTTAAGAATAATGCGTATTTTATGTACGAAAAACGAAGGTTTTCACCAAAAAATCCACTTTCTAGCAGTCGGAACCATTCGGAAGTATCACCATTGGATTCAGCGTAAAAAATTACATAGAAAATGGTACCAAAATCGACAAGCCATCTTGAGATTGAGGGGGACCAGAAACCGCTGGATGTTAAAAAGAAAAATTGATAAACCGTTGAAAAGCTGACAATTTGGGCATGTTTTCTCCGAAGAGCGCCCATCGAAATGGGCAGGGATTTAGAGTGAAAACTTTGGTCGAAGAAACTCGTTTCGAAAATTTTTCAAAGTTTGCTTTTTGACTTGATTTTTTGAAACTATTTTATTGCTGAAATGTTTTGATTTTGCACTAGGTAGCTCAGGAATTTAACGCTCTGTTTAACGGTGTAGTAAGATTTGAATTTTCAGGAGAAATAAGGGAGTTACGACCACATTAGTGCCGTAAGGTCGAAAACGCGAAGAAAAACTTTAAAGTGGAAAAAAAGGAATTTTGAGTGGGTTAAAAGAAAATTGCTAATAGACATTTTTTGTTGGAAATACCTTGTAGAATCGAACCCTGAAGTTATGCCCATCGAAAGTGTGGACACCCTGTATATCTGTATAGGAACTCCTGTAGATTGTTGTGAAGTGATTGATGAGTAGAGTTTATGACCTTCAGTTCCCTTTTCATGATACCCACGTACCGTCCAGCCTGTCTACTGGTGGATGGATGTAATGACGCTGATGTCACATGGTCTATACGCAGACGTTTCATGTATTGTTGGAAATCTGCACTGGTGAAAACTGCCGCATCGTCACCGACAAGTATACGAGGAAGGCCATAGCGTGCAAATAGCTCTTGTAGTATACGTATAGTCGTATTTGCCTTAATATCCTTTACAATATGAATTTCTAGCCATTTCGAAAAGCCATCAATGACCAAGAAAAGATATTGGCCTTGAAAGGGACCAGCAAAGTCCTCATGGATACGTTCCCATGGAAATGACGGATACACCCAAAAATGAGTTACCCTAGGCGGATTCTTCTGTGTCTGGATGCATTCAGGGAGCTGCGTGCTATATTATCTAAATCAGTGTCAATTTTTGGCCAATAGACGAAAGAACGAGCCAATCCTTCTACCTTTTAGATACCTGAGTGTCCACTCGAAACAGCCAGAATATAGACACGTACAACTCTCATAACGCATCCTGACTATAATGAGTAGAGACCCATTTCGCCTTAGGGCGTTAGGGCGTTTTCAAAATTTCAAAATTGATTTTGGAACCCTTAGAAGTGACCTACATCAACTAAAAGCTTCGGGCACAACTAGACCCCGAATGGAGCCTAAATACCAAATTTCATCAAAATCGGTCAATACTAAGTGGCAAAAGTGCCGCGTACGGCGGACGGCGTACGGCGGACGGACGGCCAAATTTGTATTCGATTTTTGGATTCTACGTACCTTGAAACGTAAACCATCAAATTTTGAGGGGGTGTTAAAAATTTTTTTTCTTGGTCGATTTCAAAGGTTCATTATTGAAAATAATAAACAAAAACGCTGCAAATTGATTATATTACTGTATAGATTGTTCGTCTGCAAAGACCACAGCCTTGCCATTGTGAAAATGTCAACTCTTCATTCCCACCCCTTAGAAGTAGACACGAATGATCTATACAGGAAAATGATAAACCTTTGTGAAATAATTTGCAGCGTTTTCTTACCCACCAACCATAGGTAGGTACTACCTACCAATCATACTCCCTTCACACCTTCACAATCAAGTTTATTAGGAAGAATTTGAGAAAATTTGAGGATAGTGTGCGAAATATTTACAAAGATAAGCCTAACTGGTCTGCCGTACTGCCCGAGTAATTTATTGCTACTACTAATTTAATAATAATATATTTAAAAATATCTTCTGGTAATTTTTTGTCAAAATGTCTCCTATAATTTGATGATACCGTTGGGAAGAGCATTCAATTTTTTGTCGGATAGATGCCTTACTTTTTTCGTGTCAAAAAAAGAGATGAAAAACCCTCTAAAAAAGAGAATTTTTCGTAATTTGCGAAACCATTCATTTTTTCAATCAAAAATTGAACTACAAGAACCGATGTTTTTTTAACGGTAAAAACTGCACCAAAATCTCAGCTTTCTAACGATGTAGTCATTTTGACACTTTCATGTCTTTGCTTTGGCACGTAAACTGAAAAATCGTCACGAAAACTAAGCAAGTCTTGCTCACGCGACCAATAAATAAATAAAATAGACTCACTGTGTTGCGTAGAGAACAATCAACTGTTTTCTTATTTTGATGCTTGGGCAGGTACATGAACTGAAAAATCGTCACGGAAACTTTGATGCTTAGGTAACTAACAACCTTTCTTCACTACCTTGTTGTGTAGTGGTTGACATGAAAATGTCCTAATGTGTTGCAGACTCGTATGCAAGCATTTAAAATGGTTGGCAAGCATGTTGGTTGGTGGTAACAATGGCAAAGCCGTTTCCACAGACGTCCATCTTACTTATAACGTATCCATTATAACGAACCCATACGAGTACTAGTCATTTTTAAGGTGTGGCCTCTTAGAGAAATTTGTCTTAGGACCAATTTGATGACTTAAGGTCAAAAACACGAAACTTTTAAAAATAAAATAATTTGGACACGAAGCCGCAAAAAAAAAAAAAAAAATTGCTGACACAATTTTTGTTGCAAATTAGTTGTAGAATTTACTCGAGCAGTATGGCAGACTGGTTAGGCTTACGCCTAGTACATTGCACTTCTATTTCTCCATGGAAATTAGTTTTGTATTAATTCATTTATTTTATTGGAGAGATTAATTATTACTTCCACAGTTACTTCTTATCATAACTTTACCTTTTTTTTCTTCCTATAATTCAAATAGAGCTACAAATATTACGACTCAATATCGAGATTTCAGTCTATTCTTAATACTCAGTGACGTCCCAACAGTGATCGCTACACAATAACTCCATGTATACCTTTGTGAAGCGTCAGCACAATAATTATTCCTGCACTAACTCAAACAATGTACGCACCACTCTATTTAGCTGGCTTGGGGAAATGGAACAATACGATGTTAATACGACAAGTTTGAATAAATGAAATGCGTATTTGACATTTCGAAGTTAAGAAATGATTCAGTATAAATTTAGGATGCTAATATTTGTTGACTCGCTCAATAGACTATATTGTTTCTTCCCAGTATTTAAGGTCCGTCTCCCTCGAATGCTACAGTTATCGATCTTCGCTCTTGGTAAGTTGCAAATCAGCATCTACACTTCTGGTCTCACCCCCCCCCCCCCTACACAGCTTTATAATGCTTACAATCAGTGGCGTCAGGTGAGAATATTCGTCAGGCAAACACCCTGGCCAGTCTTAGAGAAATAACCAATAATGAAAAACGCAGCAAATTATAACACAACGGTTTATTTTTTTATAGATCAAGCGCCAGCAAAGAAAACAGCTTGCCATTGTCAGTAGGTACCTTCCAATCATGTTTTCGCTTCATAATTGAGTTTATTTAGATGAAATAAACGCTTCACACTTCATTCAAATAAATAAAGAATTCCTTTATTAAACTTGATTACTGGTTGCTAAGGAAGCGTTACTTTTACCATGCTTTACCATACCTTAGTATCCATGGCTCATCTTTCAATTTTCTCTGCTTTCAAGGTCACGAAACAGCTAGTCGATTGTTTGCCTTTGCTTATGCTGTTATAGTGGAGGTATAGGAATACTAGACCCCGCACTGACCTACCCGCCGATCGTCTTTTCTCATACAAAACAGTCTCGCAAAATTCATTTCTTTGAACTGCTTGCCTCGCATCGCCGGTCCCCGCGCTAGTTCACATACCATCCACAATCGATCGTAGTTACCAATCTCTAAAACTGTCTGGTGTGTAGCGGGCTAGTATTCTAGGAAAAATACGTACTTATTCTATTCTTCTATTTCATCTAACTTCCTTGGTTATCATGAAATACTCCCTAAATTTTATTAAAATTTTCCAAAATCGGCTAAATATTACTTCCAAAAAAACACGGAAAGAGACTTACATAAATGCCAATCATAGCAGAAACTGAAAATGTTGCATACGAGTCTGCAACACATTGGGACATTTTATGTCTTTAAAGAAGGGATTCAGGGGCCTTCGAACAATGCTACACACATGCGTGATTTGTTTCAGAAATTTCAAAAGGGTCTGTGATGTTGCCCGCAACCATGAGTCTTTTTCGATGTCGATATTCGCGTTGCTTTTCGGCGTTTGATTTCACCGGCTTGGAACACTAAGTGTTCCACTAAGTGAACACTAAGTCTTGCTCACTTCAGATGCCTTACGGAGCCGATATTCGCGTTGCTTTTCGGCGTTTGATTTCACCGGCTTGGAACACTTTCTCACTTCAGATGCCTGACGCAAATCGGTTGCCTGTTTCTTATTTGAATAATCTTCTTGATTTTCTGTACACAATTTTCTCTTTCTTTGTGATGATGGTCCCGAATCCATCGTTAAATGCCAACTGAAGATGCAGCTTTATTATGTTCTTATATGTTTCTTGGATACCGAAACTACGTGTATCCCTAGTGTATAATTGTGAGGAATTTATAATACTTTTCGAGTTCACATGCCAACGGAGAATCTTTTCGTGACGGAGTCGAAATTCACATATTAGTAAACAAACTGACGGAATGTTAACGTGCTCTACAACGAAGGGGGTCAATGTGCATACAAATGAACATCATGGTATTTAGGGATAAATTGAGAGCTTTCCAACGAGTGGTGTACGATTTTTGTGCGATGAAAATTGCTGAAGATACTTTTCCCTAGTTACATATTTGTTGTAAGTGAAAATCATCACAATTATTTGGTAACGAATTTTGGTAACGGTTTTCGAGTTATGTGCCAGAGCAAAGACATAAAATGTCAAAATGGAAGTATAGGAGAATTTCAACAAAACTTAATTTGTTCATTTTGCATATTTGCAGTAGGGCAAACAGTGTTTGCTATGTTTGCCTGGAGGAGACGCCTCTGCTTGCGAAACTAATTATGTCGTAAAATTAAGGGTTTTTAAAATCAGTCATGGTAAGTGACTTCCGACAATACAATGATGCGAGTGGTTCTCAAAATCATCATTGTGAGATACTCAACTATATATCTTTCTAAACTCTCTCTTACAAAACTCTCTCTTGAATTTCAATTTGATTTCCATAATAGGTTTCTTAGAACATCGTTGGTACGCCATATACCAATATTATCCCGTCTCCCCCACCTTGCACGTCGATTCCCAACCTGATTCTTCAAGTTTTCCATAATCACTCGAAGTACACATTCGTGATGAGTGGGTACTAAAGTACATTTATTCAAATCTCCTCCTCTCGTGATCAGAATCGGATATCACTTCATATCATGGATTTGGAATGAAGATTGTTGTCCATTCTCACCACTTACCCATGTAAGTACGTACTCTCTTGTACGTAGTTAATGGGGGGTGCGCCTTGATTTTTTTTTTTTAGGTTTTTAATCGAAAGTAGACTACATCCTGAGAATTTTGGCACCAACCGCGACCTTCTCGCGTGAGTAGATCTTTTTCTATGATTTTTCAAAGTTTCGACCGTTTATGACGTCGAGCGCCTCTCTCGCCTGGGTGGGACCCATAACCGACGTCATAACCGGTTGAAACTTTAAAAATTCATAGGAAAAGATTTACACACGCTAGAAGGTCGCGGTTGGTACCAAAATTCTCAGAATGAGGTCTACCTTAGATTAAAAATAACAATAAACAGTTTTTCATACCCATGCGCACCGGCTTTAAGAAACTATCTCTCTGGTAGACTTACCTTTATTATGCGAATGATCCCAAAAACGTAAAAATCCAATGACTTAACTTCTGCTTTTGAAGTTTACTATCAGAATCAGAATACTTGATAATTGTTTGTTTTATCGTTCCAGAGTCGAACACATTGAAAACATGAAGTACCTGGTGAGTCCCAACTCATTGATTTATAATACTTTTCTCATGAAATAAGCATGTTACATTTTGAAAGAGCGATTTTTCGAACATTTATTGAGTAAGAAGTATGCGAATTTCAAATGAATTAATTTTGAATTTTATTTTAGTTCGTCGTTTTTCTGGGAGCCGTGTGCGTCCACGAAAATAGCGCACTCTTTGGAATCGGTAAGCAAAGTAGTAGTAAGGTATCATTAATAATAATCAGCTAAGGTTCTAAAATGTATATTTCATTCAAAAATGAATTCGTCAATAAATTTTAAAAAATTTTCGAAAAATTTTCAAAAAAAAAAAAAATCACATAATTGTGATGAAATTCGGAAATAAATCATTTGTAACAATTTTGTAAGAAGAAAACTTGCTTTCCGTTTAAAACTCCGATTCCCACTGCTCCAGTGGGATTTTTTTCTCGTTTGTGGTGTGCAAATTTCCACTGTAAGGAACTTAAAAATACAAATAATGGATGGAATTGATGCAGGGGTATCCTGGAAGGCAAAAATCATTAATAACATCAATATAATGTTGCAAATGTAATAAAAAACGAATGACTTTTCCACCATGTACTCATGGAGGCAGGGGTTCATATAAGTATAAGGGTTCACACAATATGGTCTCCTACCAAAGTTCCCTGTAGGGAACCACCAAAGCAGGGAGGCACCTACGCGAACACAACACTTCTCAAACTCACAAAAATTGATTGAGTACTCGGTGAGCCTATTCTATAATACATCAGGACCCAGAAACTTTGTTAAACTCACCGTTTTCTAAGCATTTCGTTCAGAAATTATCATCTGTAACAACATGACCACGTTATTCATGGTGAGCTCCACTTTGGAACCCAACTGACGGGTTATGCTGGTTGTTATTAGTTGAGTTGCTTTTTATATTACGAATCAAAGATTTCTACGCTCTAACAGTGGAAGAACTGTGAGCTTACCCCCGTTCTGGCAGTCAGAGCTCAAAACTAAAATGTGGCCCCCTGGAGGGCACTTTGGGAATTGGAGAGTTAAGTGAAAGTTTGCGTTATCGAATGATATCAGTTACTAATTGCTTTTATTCATTTTCAGGAGATAAATGGGCCCTCACTAACATGAAAGGTAAGGTTCAAAGTGAAATGTATGAGCTTTTACATTCCTTCTGTGTACTGAATACGAGTTTATGGTAATATTAAAAAATACTATGTATATTTCCATCCAAGTAATTTTTTGTCTGGTTACAGTCAAATACAGTGCCAACCCACTGACAGGCTACTACAGTGTGCCCAAGACTCTGAAAGAGAATAAGAAAGAGTACGTTCAAATTGACGAGGCCACTGCCAATTTGGGAGTTCCCGCTACTTTGTGGTGCCGACCAAACGACCCTAGAGTTTGTCTGATCTTCGACAAGAAGGGAAATAACATCGGAACTCAGCTCAGCGTTAGTGTCCCCATTTTCCATATTCTTTCAAGTATTTAACCCTTAATAACCTGAAGTATCTTTTGGGATGTCCGATTTTTACCTGATACAGTTAATCGACTTTTAAGCCAAAATGATGGTCATTGGCTATTTTGATACTCAAAGAAGAAACAAAATAATGCTCGAGTTGATAGAATGAAATAGGGCCATCAGGGTACCTTCTACCCTCATTAATTTCTTAACTTGTTGGGTACCTACTAGTTGGATTTCCTCGTCAGAGATGGCGACTAAGGCAGCACAAATCCCTCTATGAAGTGAACTTTTCCCACCTTATTCCTTGGTTATTTACTTTATGAGAAATAACTGCCCCAACATCCTCCAAGAAGTTTGATTGAGCAAGTTCTAACGTTCTGGTATAGGCAGACTCCGCAATGTTCCCCATGAACATCATTATTGGATCAAGCATACCTGTGTGAATGTGCTGGTTCCGCTGAAGTTGGCCCCGCATGTGTTTTATCTTTACGTTTGTAAGAGTCGAATATTTGAAAACTTCTAAAGAAGTCCTCACTTTACGAATATTGTAGTATCTTAGAAGAGTAAATGAATGTTGTATTCCTTCGGTTTAGTTTTTGGACCAAGATACCAAGCATGTTCAAGGATACGACTACCCTTATCAAAACACCTACGTGAGGACCAACGTGTTCAACATTTCTGCAAACAGTCTGAGGGTGTTCTACACTAACCCAGGTATAATTTATTTCTTTTATATTCGCACGGATATTAAAAAATAAATCGCAAAGAATTCGCATGACGAACGTGATGAAATTGACTTAAATGATCCGAAAT
This sequence comes from Apolygus lucorum, assembly GCA_009739505.2. Lineage (NCBI taxonomy): Eukaryota > Metazoa > Arthropoda > Insecta > Hemiptera > Miridae > Apolygus > Apolygus lucorum. The sequence goes on from CM019178.2 coordinate 821,169, forward strand.
GTTCCAGAGAAATTGACGGAAGCCGGACGTACTTCTTCCAAGGAAGTCATTGATGACGTTTACGTGAAATTGAAGGGGGTCTGGGAGGTTCTGCCCAGGGAAGATCCCAAGGTTGCACAATACGGCAACTTCTACCGTCAAAACTGTTTCGCCCAGATGGGTAAATATTATGATTATAATATAATTCATGTCTTGCATTAATGGTCCTTCGTGTTTGGGATTTGTCAAAGGCGCGAAGTCCCACTCTTTCCAGTGGCTCTGGTTCGAGTCTCCGCTAGAATTTTTTCAAGAAGAAGGATGACGTTATGGAAAATTATTAATAACTCATGACTCCATTTGTGCAGGAACGAACTCCAAATTATGATGTTCAATGTTGAAGATAACCCATGATTCATATCATTCACTTAGATCCAAAAATAAAATTGAAAAATATCTACCAATTTCGTGCAAACTCATACGGCAGTTGTGATAATGTTCATTAAATTCACCAGTTTATGAAATATTTTTGAAGATTTTGTTATTATAGATGTAATATAATCTCTAGCGAAATGAAAACGATCCGTTATTTTCATGCAGGTCAACATTACTTCTACAAAATGTCTGCCAAGCTCGACGACTGCTCTACAATCGTCCCGTTCTTCGGAATCTACCACAACGGTGGTTTGGTTGGTTGGGGTCTTGCCACATTCGGAAAAGCTTCCACTGCTAAAAAAGGTCGCTCCTGGTACGAAACTGTCCCCCTTCTCGGAGTCAAAGTGAGTTCACAAGTATTATTTAGGTATATTCATTATTAATAAATATCGAGCGTTATTAAATTGAGAGATACATCGTTACGATCATCATTATTCTTAAGCAATTTTATCATGAATTAAAATAAACGTTATTCTTCGGCAGATGATCATGCCCGACCGTCCTAAATGTGTTGATCACCTGGTGAACCAGTACGGCCTTTACTCCATGCACACGTACTTCGTCAACCATCCTGAGCTCATCACCTGCCTCTAGTAAATCTGTCTTCTACAATCTAAGAGATGAACGAAATAAAACATTGAATGAAAATTGAATGGTCCTTTGGTTTATCTCTTCACCTGGAATATCATTATATTATTGATTTACTCTTCTCCGTATCTAGCGATACCCCCTCCTTTCCCATTCATTAACAACTCTAAATATTTGAGTTATTCTATACATATCATAGGAAGTGAGACTGTAAGCCTACCCTTGTACTTATAAACCGATCAATGGATAGCTTGTGGTAGCCAGCAAGCGCCCGAACTGTGAAAAAGTCGTCGTTTCCCTTCCCAAAGTTCAAGAAGAACAAAACCCTCTGATAAAAAAGATAAAAACATTGCAAATTATTTTTCGATATAGATTACTCGTCTGTAAAGGGCACAAGTTTACCATTCCCAGTAGGTACCTACCAACTAGGTATATTTCGCTTCACAATCAAGTTTAATTTGAAGAAATAAACGCTTCACATTAATTTCTAAAAAACAGAGTGTTGTAGGTGCCTTCTTCAGGAAATTCGATGTTTGGTTGCTGAGGACGCAAAACTAAGTACAACTCCATGGAGCGAACAACAACCGCATTGGATGAGAGTTCCTAATAAAAAGAATGTTCCAAAGCGGATTTCAGTAAACGGAATTATTTCAAAGAACTGTCTCCCTTAGGGAGGAAAACAATAGATCATGGATATGACCAGTGTTCTAGGTGTAGTTTGAAGATTAAAATGATGAAATAAAATACACACAAGATATTTTAATCTTCCTCAATGGGGTATTTCGGTGGGTCGGAAATTCAGGTTTTTGACCTCAAATTTGGATTCAGCACCCTTGAAAACCTGTATAATACAACTTTAAGCCCAATGATACTATAACATGTGGTAGAAAAATTAATTAAAGAGATCACACGTTTGAAAAAGGCGGGCCGCTATAAATGCACACACACTAGGCAACGACTACGCCGCGGACTACGCTGTGTGAGTAGGTATTTTTGTAGTATCCAAGACGTCCTCCAAGGGATTCTGTGCATGGATACTTTTTTCAAAGACAGTTGGCTAGCTACGTCACGATTGGCTAGCTACGTCACACCATTCAAATCTTCAACTTTCCTTAGCTTCTCTGATATTTTAAAAACATTTTCTCGACGAACAGACCCGATTACCGTTATTCCTGAGCCTTACTCTTTTGAAAAAAAAAATAAAAAAAATTGACCGAAATACCCCATTGTAAGAACCCATTTTAAACGTAAGAAAGTGCAAGTTATATTTTGAATCTAATTGAAATAATACTTTAAAATTACACTTTTTTTTATAAATAAACAGAATATAATAATTACGTTATATATCGCAGTATTCTAATTAACCTTGGTTCATAGCTACCGCTATGTAGCTATCCGATTTTTCATTTATGTGCCATAGTAAAGACATAAAATTTCAAAAAATAAAATGTTTATGACCCCCACTAAAAGACATATTATCTAAGTCAAACTTTGAACGGAGATAAGGAGATCAGGTAAGTAAGGAAAGTGCGGCGTACAGCGGATGGATGGCCTAATATTTATTCAATTTCTGGTTTAAAAGTACCTTGAAACGTAAACGAAAATTTTGAGGAGGGGTCTAAGGAATTTTAACATAGAACATGTTTTTGCCGTGAGCTAACATAGGTCACAAGGTAAGGCTTGAAAGGTCACAAAATTGTGTTACAAAAATAGCGACATCCACCCCTCACGCCCATATTGCTTCCGAGTCTACCAAGGTAGCGGAAGCTTTGTTTTCACTTTTCAAGGACGAAAAAAATGTTCTCCAAAATCAAAATTTTCACTCGCGTTTTGCGTTTTAGACCTTTCTGAACAATTTTGGTTCCATGTCTGTCTGCCTGTCTGTGTGTCTGTCTGTCTGTCTGTCATGAATTCCTTGTAACGCGCATAACTATACGAAGTTATTGTCCGATTTCTATGAAATTTTCAGGGATTGTGCGGGTTGATGTGTAGACGGTCCCCTATGAAAATCATCATCCCCGGAGTGATATTACAGATTAGTATTTAAATGGTCCCCTATGAAAATCATCACCCCCGGACTGATAGTAGCCGCTGCGCATGCGCAAACGTGAATTCCTTGTAACAGCCATAACTTCTACATTTTCCGTCCGATTTCAATGACATTTTCAGGGATGTTACAAATTATTATTTAAACGGTCCTCTTTGAAAATCACCACCTTCGGGATGACAGTAGCCACTGCGCATGCGCATACGTAAAATCCTTATAACAGCCATAACATTTACATTTTTCACCCGAATTTGATGAAATTTTCTAGGATTGTCCAGATCAGCGTTTAGATGGTCCCCCATGAGGGTAGTTAAAGGTACTTAGAGATTGGTGTTTTGAGATTAACTACTATGCATCGGATCATCTATACAATCGGGCTATGGATACGAGGAAGCTATGTGCCACACCCACTTGGCAGACGTTTTTTAATGCATTTTAGATATTATGTGTCTAGGGATAATATAACTTTTTTGTTATCCAACCCACTGAATCCCACTCCATTGGAAAGCTATTGATTTATCAAAATTTTATTTTAACTCACGTTGCCTATTTTTCTCCCCTTACTCTAATTACAAGGGATGGGAACAAGCTTGGTTACACGTCAAACAACAATTATTGAGAAAGGATAATATTGTTGTAGCTAGATAGTGAAGTATTATTTGTTTATTAATTTCAATAATAAGCCATTGGAATCGAGAAAGAAAAAAAATTTAACCCCCCTCAAAATTTGATGTTTTACGTTTCAAGGTACGTGGAATCCGAAAATCGAACAAAAAATGTCCCGTCCCTCTGCCGTAGGCGGCATTTTTCTTAGCAACACTGGACCAATTTGGTTCAAATTTGGTACATGGGCTCCATTTGAGGTCTAGTTGTGCCGCGAAGCTTTTGGTTGATGTCAGACACTTCTAAGGGTGAAAATATAAGGGATTACATTTTCAAGAGTGCCCTAGCTCGAAAACTCTCGAATTTTAATGCAATTTAGGTACGTTGCTAGAAATAATATAACTTTTGTATTCTACCTATCTACGACTTAAGGTTCTTTTCGCGTCTTATGTGAATAAACTCACCGAATATGTGTATTTTCAAAATGTAATTATAAAATGAAACTTCTCTCATTAAGAACAACTTGAGCTGAATGTAAAAAGTTCGCATGAAAAATGGTAACAAAAAAGTAATATCTTCAGTATTGCTATCAAATTTCATTCGTTGGTGGTTTATTGAAGGTTCCATGACAGACACAACACCTCCCTCTGTAGCAGCTACAGCATCTACAAGACCCCGCCGGAGATTTGTGGTCTCTTTGGAGAGCAACTGGAGTGCTGTGGGCCATCAGTGGAACCAAAACACGAGGTATTGCTAGGACTGCCTCCAGGCACGATCAGGTTACTGCCTGGAGGATCTCTAGATTTTTCCTCGAGATGACAGTTTCATTGGAAGAGGAAGTCGATTCAGTTCGGATTTCCCTGCTGGGAAATAGGGCTTCTAAGATTGGTTGGTTGCGGGTTACCAGTGCTTCTAGTCTGATTGGTGTGCCGCCAGAAGGTCTGTCTTCCATCGGAGACAGTAAAATTTAAATTAGCATCTTGTGGTGCCAATATTCCATTTTAAATTTGGACTGTTGTACTTCCTGAATGCAACTGACTCCCCAATCATGCAATTTTTGCATGCCAGATCCCATATGTCTTTTTTGGTAATCTCTTCTACTGTTTGACGCATGTCAGGTCTTGTATGTCGAGTGTTAAACGGATGTCACGTCCCAAAAACAATTTTGCAGGGCTGTCTTCTGTAGTGGCATGAGGAGCACGTATATAACTGTATAGGAACTCCTGTAGATTGTTGTGAAGTGATTGATGAGTAGAGTTTATGACCTTCAGTTCCCTTTTCATGATACCCACGTACCGTCCAGCCTGTCTACTGGTGGATGGATGTAATGACGCTGATGTCACATGGTCTATACGCAGACGTTTCATGTATTGTTGGAAATCTGCACTGGTGAAAACTGCCGCATCGTCACCGACAAGTATACGAGGAAGGCCATAGCGTGCAAATAGCTCTTGTAGTATACGTATAGTCGTATTTGCCTTAATATCCTTTACAATATGAATTTCTAGCCATTTCGAAAAGCCATCAATGACCAAGAAAAGATATTGGCCTTGAAAGGGACCAGCAAAGTCCTCATGGATACGTTCCCATGGAAATGACGGATACACCCAAAAATGAGTTACCCTAGGCGGATTCTTCTGTGTCTGGATGCATTCAGGGAGCTGCGTGCTATACTATCTAAATCAGTGTCAATTTGTGGCCAATAGACGAAAGAACGAGCCAATCCTTCTACCTTTTAGATACCTGAGAGTCCACAATGTAGTTATTCGAGGATTGTATGTCGAAAAAAGCCAGAATGTAGACACGTACGCCTCTAACAACGCATCCTGACTATAATGAGTGGGGTCCCATTTCGCCTTTCGTCGCTCCAACTCATTTCTTGATCAGCTACTGTAGCCTTGCTAAACTCGTAGTAGGTGAGAGGAAGCTGGTTGCACTTTTTTAGCTGAAAAAATTCAACTTCGTCTATCATGAACAGTTCAGATGAATTTTGAGGCATCCTTGAGAGGGCGTCAGCATTGCCATTGTTTTCAGAGCGACGATATAATTTGATATCAAAATCAAACATTTGTAAAAACAACGCATAATGTGGAAGTTGTGTAGCTGACAACACAGGTTCCTCTTACTGAATATGTGAATAAGAGGTTGATGATCGGTGAATAAGACGAACCGTCTACCGTACAAATTGTGAAATAATTCATGTACTGCACATTTTATCGCTAACGCCTCCTTGTCGAGTACTGAATAATTCCTCTCAAACTTTGTTAGGGTCCTGGAGGCAAAATCTATTGGTCTCTCCGAACCATCAGGTATCAAATGGGCTAGAACGGCACCAAATTTAAGTGGAGCAGCGTCAACTCCTAAATATAGAGGTTTTTTCAGGATCATAATGAGCGAGTATCCGATCTGAGGTAATTTCTTTTTATATTTTTGAAAATGCCGAGGTGCAATCCTCTGACCAAATAAATTGGACTCCTTTGTGCGTAAGCTGATGGAGTGGATAGCTCATGGTTGCCTGTTGTGGAAATTATCGACAGTAGAACGAAATCATTCCAAGTAATGACTTAGTTTGCTTTACATCCTTTGGTTCGGGAAAATTGATGACAGCTTCAATTTTTGAAGATACCTAATACCTTTGAAGATAGATAATAGATTATCATCTAGTTTGTATCCTAAATAAATTACTGTGTCCTGCATCATTTAGTATTTTTCATAATTTACATGTAAATTGTTCTCTTATACTGTTTTCAACAACTTAGTAAGACTAACCTAAGTAAGTATAATATCGTCAAAGTACAACGCATAATCCAGGAATGTCCACTAATAAGTTGGGGATACATTTTTGCCATTCGCGGGTGATGCAGAAATTTCGGAAATCATTCGTTTCGGTTTGAAAAATCCCTATGGCGTATTTATAGCTAAAATGTCCAAAATCTCAGATGTAAATGGAACATGTAAAAACGCTGCAAATTAATTTTATTACTGTATAGATCATTCGTCTGCAAAGACCACAGCCTTGCCATTGTGAAAATTTCAACTCTTCATTCCCACCCCTTAGAAGTAGACACGAATGATCAATACAGGAAAAATGATAAACCTTTGTGAAATAATTTGCAGCGTTTTCTTACCCACCAACCATAGGTAGGTACTACCTACCAATCATACTGCCTTCACACCTTCACAATCAGGTTTATTAGGAAGAACTTAATGCTTCACACTCGATTTTAATTATAGGGAGCTTCGAAAATTTGATTACTGGTTGCTGAAGACGCAAAACTGAGTACAACTTAGGGATGGGTATCGTTATAAAATTATCAATATTTTGTATCGATACTGTATCGTATCTGAGTATCGATATCCCAAGTATCGTTGGGCATGAGTATCGATATTTTAAAATATCGAGTATCGATACTTTAGTGTCACAAAATATCAATATCATCCAATTTTCTCAAAAAAAATAATTTTTTCAACAACTTTTATTCAGTTTTTGCTATTAAGAGTCCAAGCAGAGTGATTTCTTCCATGATATAAACGTTATTTGCGCAACCAAAGAGTAATGACCCAAAACCCTCTCTATCTTCTTCATTTTTTAGCCATTATGTTGAATTTTCCGCGACAACAGTATCGATATTCGATATTTAGAAATATCGGATCCCAAGTATCGATATCCATAAATATCGGATAGTGCAGTATCGATACTAAAATATCGAGTATCGGTACGAAAGTATCGATATTTTGAAATATCGAGTATCGATACCCATCCCTAGTACAACTCCAAAAAACGAACATCGATCGCGTTTTGGTGAGCTAATATTCAATCATCAAAGAGGTTTAATCTCTCTGGCGATTCACACTTGTGATTCTGTTTCATCGTAGAAAAACCCTTAGGTACTCGTATGGAGCGAACGATTTGTCCCACAGTGCTTCAGGTGGTCTCAAAAATGTTTAACAATTCAATACTGTTTAAAATTGGTGAAAAACCTACACCTTTATTTCGAGAAATTTCGAGCTAGGGCACTCTTGAAAATTTCATCCCTTATATTTTCACCCCTTAGAAGTGACTGACATCAACCAAAAGCTTCGTGGCACAACTAGACCCCAAATGGAGGCCATATACCACATTTGAACCAAATCGGTCCTGTGTTGCTAAGAAAAGTGCCGCGTACGGCGTACGGCGGACGGACGGAAATTTTTTTATTCGATTTTCGGACTCTACGTACCTTGAAACGTAAAACATCAAATTTTGAGGGGGGTTAAAATTTATTTTTTCTTGCTCGATTCCAAAGGCTTATCATTGAAAATACTAAACCAAAACACAAAATAAATACGGCGGACGGACGGAGAATTTTTCCATTCGATTTTCGGATTCTACCTACCTTGAAACGTAAACAAATTTTGAGGGGGTTGAAATTGTTTTTTCTGGTCGATTCCAAAGGTTCGTTATTGAAAATAATAAACCAAAATGGGTTTTTTTCATCAAGGAGTTAGGAAATTTTACGTTCTTTCTAATAGTGTAATCAGATTTGAAACTGCATCAAAATTCGAGAAGTTATATCCGTTTTACTGAGATAAGGTCGAAAACACGAAACAAACCTCAAAAGTGAAATAACTCGAAAACGAAGCTTCTAAAACAAAATTACTATATGTGAAATTTCTTCCTGAAAATGAGCTCCAGAATCGATTTTTGGCCTGTGACCGTTATGAAATGTAACACCCTGTATAGCCAACATATACCATTTAGGAATATTTTCATACACTAAGGACGAGGCAAGAAAAATTCGAATTACATAAAATTGACAGAGAATGAAAACATTACCTGTACAATATTCAGAAATGTCGAGCTAGGGCGTACAAAAAAAAATTGTTTCAGTCTATTCTTAATACTCAGTGACCTCCCCTTAGTGATCCCTCTACAATAACTCCGTGCGTTACCTTTGTGAGGCGTCAGCACAATTATCCATGCACTAACTTGGACAATGTACCAATCTATTCAGCTGGCTCGGGGACATGGAACAATAGGATATTAATACGACAAGTTTGAATGAATTAAACGCGTATTTGATTTTTCGAAGTTAAGAAATGATTTTGTATAAACTGAGGATGCCAATATTTGTTGACGAGGTCAATAGACTATATTGTTTCTCCTCAGTATTTAAGGCCCATCTCCCTCGAATGCTACATCTTCATCGATCTTCGCTCTTGGTAAGTTGCAAATCAACATCTACACTACTGTTCACCCCCCACCCTACACCTTTGTAATGCTTTATACTACTTATACCGTAAAATTAAAAGTAACATAATATAATCAGTCATGGTAAGTGACTCACGACCATACAATTATGCGATTGGTTTTAAAATTCATTCTTGTGAGTCACTTATGTTAACTTATGTTATCTCTTTCTAAAGTCTCTCCTACAATGCTTAAATTTCAAATTAATCTCCATAATAGGTTTTTTAGATCATCGTTGGTACGCCGCATACCAATATTATCCCGTCTTTCCAACCTTGTTCGCAACTTAATCCTACAAGGTTTTTGAAATCACTCAAGGTACTATGGTACGTTTATTCATACCTCCTCCTCTCATGACCAGATTCGGTGATCACTTCAAATCATGGATTTGGAATGAAAATTTTTGTCCATTTCTCACCACTTACCGCGAAATTTTTACGCCAGAAGTTCTCATGTAGTAGTCAAAGGAGTACCGGCTTTAACAATCCATCCCTCTGGTTGACTTACCTTTGTTATCCCTTGTGATCCCTTGCACTCCACCGTGTCCAAATCCAATGACTTAAAATCTACTTTTGAACTCAACTATCAGAATCACAATACTTAATAATAAAATGTTTTTTTTTTCTTTTTCGTTCCAGAGTTGATCATATTGAAAACATGAAGTACCTGGTGAGTCCCAACTCAATGATTTATAATAATTTTATTTTTATGCGTAACCATTTACCGAACAGATATTGAGTAAGTAAGTATCCAAATTTTATAATGAATTAATTTTGAATTTTATTTTAGTTCGTCTTTTTTCTGGGAGCCGTGTGCGTCCACGAAAATAGCGCACTCTTCGGAATCGGTGAGCATAGTAGTAGTAAGGTATCATTACTAATAATCAGCTAAGGCTCTAAAATGTGTACTTCATTCAAAAATGAATTCGTAAATAAAATGTTCAAACAGTATAATCAAAGGAAAAATCACGTAATTGTGATGAAATTTGAAAATAAATAAGCCTTAAAAATGTCAAATGAAGAAAGCTTTCTGTTCGCTTAAAACTCCAATTCCCATTGCTACTGTGGTAATTTTTTCTCGTTTTTTTTGCTGATTTTAACTTTAAGGAATTTTTCCTTTCATGAACACTTGTAACTACACAAAATGGTAAATAAATTTGGAAACCTAATAATTATACCACTTTGAACATAACTCTTTAGGTCATTGGTGAAGATGAGTGCACAACGTTCAAAGATTGACCAAGTACTCAACTAACTGTCGAATCAAACTCAAAACATCGTTTCCCGAAGATCTCCAAAGGGGACCACAGGCAGGGGATCATATAGGTATAGGGGTTTACACAATATGGTCTCCTACCGAAGTTCCCTACTGGGAACTACCGAAGCAGGCACCTTCACGTACTGATCACATCTAAAACCCACTAAAATTAATTTGATACTTGGTGAGCCTATTCTACAGTTGGCTATGTTGAATATTATCAGTTCGTAATTGCATTTATTCATTTTCAGGAGAGAAATGGGCCCTCAATAGCATGAAAGGTAAGGATCAAACTGGAATGTATGAGCGTTCACATTACTTCGGACTACTGGATACGAGTTTATGGTAATATCAGAAAATACTATGTATATTTCCATCCAAGTAATTTTTTGTCTGGTTACAGTCAAATACAGTGCCAACCCACTGACAGGCTACTACAGTTTGCCCAAGACGCTGAAAGAGAATAAGAAAGAGTACGTTCAAATTGACGAGGCCACCGCCAATTTGGGAGTTCCTGCTACTTTGTGGTGCCGACCAAACGACCCTAGAGTCTGTCTGATCTTCGACAAGAAGGGAAATAACATCGGAACTCAGCTCAGCGTAAGTATTCACAATTTATTTTCGTGTTCTTTTAAGTAGGTAACATATTACTTGGCAGTATATTCACAGATCTAACAATTTACCAATCGAAATTAATGGAGCAAATTCTGTAGATATCCCCCGCAATATTCCCCATGAACTGAATTGCGCATTATTGGATCAAGCTTACCTGTGTGAATGTGTGAATGTAAGAGTCGAATATTTGGAAACTTCTAAAGAAGTCCTCTCTTTACGAATATTGTAGTATCTTAGAAGAGTAATTGAATGTTGTATTCCTTCGGTTTAGTTTTTGGACCAAGATACCAAGCATGTTCAAGGATACGACTACCCTTATCAAAACACCTACGTGAGAACCAACGTGTTCAACATTTCTGCAAACAGTCTGAGGGTGTTCTACACTAACCCAGGTATAATTTATTTCTTTTATATTCACACGGATATTAAAAAATTAATCGCAAAGAATTTGCATGACGAACGTGATGAAATTGACTCAAATGATTCGACATGTTTCAGAAAAATTGACGGAAGCCGGACGTACTTCTACCAAGGAAGTCATCGATGACGTTTACGTGAAACTGAAGGGGGTTTGGGAGGTTCTGCCCAGGGAAGATCCCAAGGTTGCACAATACGGCAACTTCTACCGTCAAAACTGTTTCACCCAGATGGGTAAATATCATTATTAAAATATAATTCATGTCTTGAATTAATGGTCCTTCGTGTTCGGGATTTTTCAGAGGAGCAAACGGGAGTCCCTCTCCACCCGGTGGGAAATCTTCACTAGATTTTCCTAGAGAAGAAAGTTGACGTTATGGAAAATTATCACCAACGCATCACTCCATTTGTGCAGGAATGTAGTCCATTATGTGATGTTGAATGTCGAAGAAAACCCAAGATTTATTCAATTCACTTGGATCTAAAAATAAAATTTAAATGTACCTACCGATTTCGTGCAAACTCACCCCACCGTTGTAATGATGTTTAATAAATTCGCCAGAAACAGTCAAGATTAGAAATGTATTGTTATTTTAGATGTTATATTATCCGTATTTTAATGGAAACGATCCGTTATTTTCCACGCAGGTCAACATTACTTCTACAAAATGACTGCCAAGCTCGACGACTGCTCTACAATCGTCCCGTTCTTCGGAATCTACCACAACGGTGGTTTGGTCGGTTGGGGTCTTGCCACATTCGGAAAAGCTTCCTCTGCTAAAAAAGGTCGCGACTGGTACGAAACTGTCCCTCTTCTCGGAGTCCAGGTGAGTTCACAAGTATAATTTGGGTATATTTATTATTTAGAAACATCGAGCGTTATTAAATTGAGATTCATCGTTACTATCATCATTATTCCGTTATTATACATGTCTTAAGCAATTTTATCATGAATTATAATAAACGTTATTCTTCGGCAGATGATCATGCCCGACCGTCCTAAATGTGTTGATCACCTGGTGAACCAGTACGGCTTTTACTCCATGCACACGTACTTCGTCAAAAATCCTGAGCTCATCACCTGCCTCCTCTATTAAATCTATCTTCAACAGTCTTGGAGATGAATGAAATAAAATATTTAAAAAATTGAATGGTCCTCTATTTTATCTCTTCACCTGGAGTATCATCGGTTTTTTTTCCAATGATATTTTTCGTTATTAAATATCAAAAACATTACACCTGAGCACATAGGGAGACCATCTAGTAATGTATTTTAACTATTTAATTAAATAGTTTGTAGAGTTAACAGCCCAGTGGCTATGCTCTAAAGTACAGGTAACACAACACTGTGTCTCAATGTATCACTAGGTCCAAGGATTTGGTCCTATCAAGCCGCCGAACGACGTCGGAATTGCCTATCAAACAGAGGACTTATATGTCCATGAAGCTGATGTTCGTGTTTAATCGCATGTAGCTTGATCACTCCACTGATAGTTTCCATTTTGATTTATTATTTCCAATAAAAAGCCTTTGGAATTGAGCAAGAAATAAAAAAATTCAACACCCCCTCAAAATTTGATGTTTTACGTTTCAAGGTACGTAGAATCCGAAAGTCGAATACAAATTTTCCCTTCCGTCCGCCGTACGCCGTACGCGGCACTTTTCTTAGCAACACTGGACCGATTTGGTTCAAATTTGGTATATGGGCTCCATTTGGGGTCTTGTTGTGCCGCGAAGCTTTTGATTGATGTCAGTCACTTCTAAGGGGTGAAAATTGAGGGTTGAAATTTTCAAGAGTGCCCTAGCTTGTAAACTCTCGAAATAAAGGTATTGTTTTTTTCACCGATTTTAAACTTTAAAATAAAAAATTTTTGAAAATTCAATACTATTTAATAGTATTGAATTTTCAAAATTTTTTGAGACCAGCGAAAGCTCTGTAGGACAAACCGTTCGCTCCCTACGAGCACTTAAGGGTTTTCCTCACTCAAGAGGATCACTAAAGAGGTCTAATATCCATTCAAATTTTATCTGACTAAAATGCGATCGCTGTTCATTTCTTCGATTTGTATTAAGTTTTGCTCTCTGAGCAACCAGTAATTTTCATATGAAGATTTCTATTTTTCGAATCGAGTGTGAAGCGTTTAGTTCTTTCTAATAAACTTGATTGTGAAGGTGTGAAGGCAGTATGGTGTGGTTGGTAGTACCTATTAATAGTTAGTTGGTAAAAAAAAGTTGAATTGTTGGAAATTTTTGAGTAGTTGGTAGGTAAAAAAAAAAACGCTGCAAATCATTGCCCAATGTTTTATTATGTTCTTTATAGATCACCCTTCTGTATAGATCCCTCCCTACCAACCGTATGTACCTACTACCTACTAGGGCATTTTTCAAAATTTCAACTTTTCATTTCAATTTGGTTGGTGGCTGGGGTTAAAATAATACCCTAGTACGTAGTAGGCACCTATGGTTGGTAGGGAGAAATCTATAAAAAATGGTGATCTATACCGAAAAATTTTCTGTTAAAAAAAAATTATTTAATAATAAACCTTTGGCAATGATTCGCAGCGTTTTAGGCCACAATGGAGATCTCCATTGACGATCTATCGTCATTTCGGACGTACCAGGGAGCGTCTACAATGCTCCTTAATACCTCATTTTGGAAGGTTTGGATAATCTTGAAGTTCGATTTCTTCGTTCAGCCCCAGAGCTGAATACCATAATATGTACATATTATGTCCAGACTGGTTTTTTTTAGTGACGGTTTTTTTTAGTGACATCGAAACCATCGATTGTCGGAAAAAAAACAATCGATTGTTGCAATCGACAGTCGGCCACCCAGAGGTTCCCATTTTTGTTTTATAATTTTTCGCGTTGTCCTTATTTTTACATTTTTATGTATAAATTTCAACGAGGAATTATCACCTCCTTTCAAAACACTGTCAATAAAGGTTACAGATCAGAGAAAGGTTATCATTTCAGAGGCTTCCAGGACGAAGATTTTCATTCCATTCTTTCCGTCGTTCCGATGTATCCGCCCCATGTGAATCCAGCTGAAGAAACGAACAGCGATCCCATTTTAGTCAGATAAAATTTGAACAGAGATTAGATCTCTTTGGTGATTCACACTCGTGATTCTGTTTTATCGAAGGTATACCCTTAAGTTCTCATAGAGAGTGAACGGTTGGTCCTAAAAAGCTCTGGGTGGTCTCATTTGATTCTAAAAATTCAATACTATTTTAAATAGATAAAACATTTTTGGAATAGTCGTGTTGAAACGTTAACCTACCAATGTTAAGAAGGGTTAAAATTTTTTTCTTCGATTTTTTTCGATTCCAAAGATTGATTGTTGAAGATAATGAACCAAAAATAAAAACGCTGCAAATTATTACAGAATAGTTTTTTATTTTTTATTTTTCTATATAGATTACTCGTCTGCAAAGCCACCAACCATCCAACATGAAGAAAAACTTCGATCGCATTTCGGTCAGCTTTAATTTGAACGGAGATTAGGCCTCTTTTGCGATTCACACTCGTGTTTCTTCCCGAGGTGCTTCCCGAGGTACAAGCGTCCCAAGGTACAAGCCTTTCCCCTACGATAAATCAGAAACACGAGTGTGAATCGCAAAAGAGGCCTAATCTCCGTTCAAATTATAGCTGACCGAAATGCGATCGAAGTTTTTCTTCATGTTGGATGGTTGGTGGCTTTGCAGACGAGTAATCTATATAGAAAAATAAAAAATAAAAAACTATTCTGTAATAATTTGCAGCGTTTTTATTTTTGGTTCATTATCTTCAACAATCAATCTTTGGAATCGAAAAAAATCGAAGAAAAAAATTTTAACCCTTCTTAACATTGGTAGGTTAACGTTTCAACACGACGATTCCAAAAATGTTTTATCTATTTAAAATAGTATTGAATTTTTAGAATCAAATGAGAGCTTTTTAGGACCAACCGTTCACTCTCTATGAGAACTTAAGGGTATACCTTCGATAAAACAGAATCACGAGTGTGAATCACCAAAGAGATCTAATCTCTGTTCAAATTTTATCTGACTAAAATGGGATCGCTGTTCGTTTCTTCTGCTGGATTCACATGGGGCGAATACATCGGAACGACGGAAAGAATGGAATGAAAATCTTCGTCCTGGAAGCCTCTGAAATGATAACCTCTCTCTGATCTGTAACCTTTATTGACAGTGTTTTGAAAGGGGGTGATAATTCCTCGTTGAAATTTATACATAAAAATGTAAAAATAAGGACAACGCGAAAAATTATAAAACAAAAATGGGAACCTCAGGGTGGCCGACTGTCGATTGCAACAATAGATTGTTTTTTCCGAAAATCGATAGTTTCGATGTCACTAAGTATTGAAACCAGTCTGGACAAATGGTATTCAGCTCTGGGGCTGAACGAAGAAATCGAACTTCAAGATTATCCAAACCTTCCAAAATGAGGTATTAAGGAGCATTGTAGACGCTCCCTGGTACGTCCGAAATGACGATAGATCGTCAATGGAGATCTCCATTGTGACCTAAAACGCTGCGAGTCATTGCCAAAGGTTTGTTATTAAACATTTTTTTTAACAGGAAATTTTCTGTGTAGATCACCCTTCTTTGTAGATCTCTCCCAACCAACCATAGTTGCCTACTACGTACTAGGGCATTATTTCAACTCCAGCCACCAACCAAATTGAAATGAAAAGTTGAAATTAACAAAAATGCTCTAGTAGGTAGTAGGTACCTACGGTTGGTAGGGAGGGATCTATACAGAAGGGTGATCTATACAGAACATAATAAACCATTGGGCAATGATTTGCAGCGTTTTTTTTTTTACCTACCAACTACTCAAAAATTTCCAACAATTCAACTTTTTTTTACCAACTAACTATTAATAGGTACTACCAACCACACCATACTGCCTTCACACCTTCACAATCAAGTTTATTAGAAAGAACTAAACGCTTCACACTCGATTCGAAAAATAGAAATCTTCATATGAAAATTACTGGTTGCTCAGAAAGCAAAACTTAATACAAATCGAAGAAATGAACAGCGATCGCATTTTAGTCAGATAAAATTTGAATGGATATTAGACCTCTTTAGTGATCCTCTTGAGTGAGGAAAACCCTTAAGTGCTCGTAGGGAGCGAACGGTTTGTCCTACAGAGCTTTCGCTGGTCTCAAAAAATTTTGAAAATTCAATACTATTAAATAGTATTGAATTTTCAAAAAAATTTTATTTTAAAGTTTAAAATCGGAGAAAAAAACGATACCTTTATTTCGAGAGTTTACAAGCTAGGGCACTCTTGAAAATTTCAACCCTCAATTTTCACCCCTTAGAAGTGACTGACATCAATCAAAAGCTTCGCGGCACAACTAGACCCCAAATGGAGCCCATATACCAAATTTGAACCAAATCGGTCCAGTGTTGCTAAGAAAAGTGCCGCGTACGGCGTACGGCGGACGGAAGGGAAAAGTTGTATTCGACTTTCGGATTCTACGTACCTTGAAACGTAAAACATCAAATTTTGAGGGGGTGTTAAATTTTTTTATTTCTTGCTCAATTCCAAAGGCTTTTTATTGGAAATAATAAATCAAAATGGAAACTATCAGTGGAGTGATCAAGCTACATGCGATTAAACACGAACATCAGCTTCATGGACATATAAGTCCTCTGTTTGATAGGCAATTCCGACGTCGTTCGGCGGCTTGATAGGACCAAATCCTTGGACCTAGTGATAAATTGAGAGACAGTGTTGTGTTACCTGTACTTTAGAGCATAGCCACTGGGCTGTTAACTCTACAAACTATTTAATTAAATAGTTAAAATACATTACTAGATGGTCTCCCTATGTGCTCAGGTGTAATGTTTTTGATATTTAATAACGAAAAATATCATTGGAAAAAAAACCGATGATACTCCAGGTGAAGAGATAAAATAGAGGACCATTCAATTTTTTCAATATTTTATTTCATTCATCTCCAAGACTGTTGAAGATAGATTTACTAGAGGAGGCAGGTGATGAGCTCAGGATTTTTGACGAAGTACGTGTGCATGGAGTAAAGGCCGTACTGGTTCACCAGGTGATCAACACATTTAGGACGGTCGGGCATGATCATCTGCCGAAGAATAACGTTTATTATAATTCATGATAAAATTGCTTAAGACATGTATAATAACGGAATAATGATGATAGTAACGATGAATCTCAATTTAATAACGCTCGATGTTTCTAAATAATAAATATACCCAAATTATACTTGTGAACTCACCTGGACTCCGAGAAGAGGGACAGTTTCGTACCAGTCGCGACCTTTTTTAGCAGAGGAAGCTTTTCCGAATGTGGCAAGACCCCAACCGACCAAACCACCGTTGTGGTAGATTCCGAAGAACGGGACGATTGTAGAGCAGTCGTCGAGCTTGGCAGTCATTTTGTAGAAGTAATGTTGACCTGCGTGGAAAATAACGGATCGTTTCCATTAAAATACGGATAATATAACATCTAAAATAACAATACATTTCTAATCTTGACTGTTTCTGGCGAATTTATTAAACATCATTACAACGGTGGGGTGAGTTTGCACGAAATCGGTAGGTACATTTAAATTTTATTTTTAGATCCAAGTGAATTGAATAAATCTTGGGTTTTCTTCGACATTCAACATCACATAATGGACTACATTCCTGCACAAATGGAGTGATGCGTTGGTGATAATTTTCCATAACGTCAACTTTCTTCTCTAGGAAAATCTAGTGAAGATTTCCCACCGGGTGGAGAGGGACTCCCGTTTGCTCCTCTGAAAAATCCCGAACACGAAGGACCATTAATTCAAGACATGAATTATATTTTAATAATAATATTTACCCATCTGGGTGAAACAGTTTTGACGGTAGAAGTTGCCGTATTGTGCAACCTTGGGATCTTCCCTGGGTAGAACCTCCCAGACCCCCTTCAGTTTCACGTAAACGTCGTCAATGACTTCTTTGGTAGAAGTACGTCCGGCTTCCGTCAATTTCTCTGGAACATTTCATTTAAGTCAATTTCATGACGTTCGTCATTCAAATACTTTTCAAAACATTTTTTAATGCCCGTGCGAATTAAATCAAATCTATTCTACCTGGGTTAGTGTAGAACACTCTCAGACTGTTTGCGGAAATGTTGAACACGTTGGTTCTCACGTAGGTGTTTTGATAAGGGTAGTCGTATCCTTGAACATGCTTGGTATCTTGGTCCAAAAACTAAACCGAAGGAATAAAACAATTATTGACTTGTTTAAGATACTAAATTAAATATTCGTAAAGAGAAGACTTCTTTAGAAGTTTTTAAATATTTGACTCTTACGAACGTAAAAATTAAACACACGCGGGGCCACCTTCATCTGAGCCAGCACATTCACACAGGTAAGCTTGATCCAATAATGTGCAATTCAGTTCATGGGGAATATTGCGGGGGATAACTTCAGAACTTGCCCCATTAATTTCGATTGGTAAATTGTTAGATCTATGAATATACTGCCAAATAATATGTTACCTACTTAAAAGAATATGAAAATAAATCGTGAATACTTACGCTGAGCTGAGTTCCGATGTTATTTCCCTTCTTGTCGAAGATCAGACAGACTCTAGGGTCGTTTGGTCGGCACCACAAAGTAGCAGGAACTCCCAAATTGGCGGTGGCCTCGTCAATTTGTACGTACTCTTTCTTATTCTCTTTCAGCGTCTTGGGCAAACTGTAGTAGCCTGTCAGTGGGTTGGCACTGTATTTGACTGTAACCAGACAAAAAATTACTTGGATGGAAATATACATAGTATTTTCTGATATTACCATAAACTCGTATCCAGTAGTCCGAAGTAATGTGAACGCTCATACATTCCAGTTTGATCCTTACCTTTCATGCTATTGAGGGCCCATTTCTCTCCTGAAAATGAATAAATGCAATTACGAACTGATATTATTCAACACAGCTAACTGTAGAATAGGCTCACCAAGTATTAAATTAATTTTAGTGGGTTTTAGATATGATCTGTACGCATAGGTGCCTTCCTGCCTTGGTGGTTCCCTACAGGGAACTTTGATAGGAGACCATGTTGTGTGAACCCCTATACCTATATGATCCCCTGCCTGTGGTCCCCTTTGGAGATCTTCGGGAAACGATGTTTTGAGTTTGATTCGACAGTTAGTTGAGTACTAGGTCAATCTTTTAACGTTGTGCACTCATCTTCACCAATGACCTAAAGAGTTATGTTCAAAGTGGTATAATTATTAAGTTTCCAAATGTATTTACCACTTTGTGTAGTTACAAGTGTTCATGAAAGAAAAAATTCCTTAAAGTTAAATCAGCACAAAAAAACGAGAAAAAATTACCACTATAGCAATGGGAATTGGAGTTTTAAGCGAACAGAAAGCTTTCTTCATTTGGCATTTTTAAGGATTATTTATTTTCGAATTTCATGACAATTATGTGATTTTTCCTTTGATTATACTGTTTGAACATTTTATTTACGAATTCATTTTTGAATGAAGTACACATTTTAGAACCTTAGCTGATTATTAATTATGATACCTTGCTACTACTATGCTTACCGATTCCGAAGAGTGCGCTATTTTCGTGGACGCACACGGCTCCCAGAAAAACGACGAACTAAAATAAAATTCAAAATTAATTCATTATAAAATTTGAATACTTACTTACTCAATATCTATTCGGTAAATGGTTACGCATAAAAATAAAATAATTATAAATCATTGAGTTGGGACTCACCAGGTACTTCATGTTTTCAATATGATCAACTCTGGAACGAAAAAGAAAAAAAAATCTATTATTAAGTATTCTGATTCTGATAGTTGAGTTCAAAAGTAGATGTTAAGTCTTTGGATTTGCAGACGGTGGAGTACGGAGGATCATTCGCATAACGAAGGTAAGTCTACCAGAGGGGTACACATTTGACTACTACATGAGAACTTCTGGCGTAAAAATTTCGGGGTAAGTGGTGAAAAATGGACAAAAATTTTCATTCCAAATCCATGATTTGAAGTGATCACCGAATCTGATCATGAGAGGAGGAGGTATGAATAAATGTACCTTAGTACCCACTCATCATGAATGTATACCTTGAGTGATTTCGAAAACCTTGTAGGATTAAGTTGCGAATCAAGGTTGGGGGGACAGGATAATATTGGTATGTGGCGTACCAACGATGATCTAAAAAACCTATTATGGAGATTAATTTGAAATTTAAGCATTGTAGGAGAGACTTTAGAAAGAGATAACATAAGTTAACATAAGTGACTCACAAGAATGAATTTTAAAACCAATCGCATAATTGTATGGTCGTGAGTCACTTACCATGAATGATTATATTATGTTACTTTTAATTTTACGTTATAAGTAGTATAAAGCATTACAAAGGTGTAGGGTGGGGGGTGAACAGTAGTGTAGGTGTCGATTTGCAACTCACCAAGAGCGAAGATCGATGAAGATGTAGCATTCGAGGGAGATGGGCCTTAAATACTGAGGAGAAACAATATAGTCTATTGACCTCGTCAACAAATATTGGCATCCTCAGTTTATACAAAATCATTTCTTAACTTCGAAAAATCAAATACGCGTTTAATTCATTCAAACTTGTCGTATTAATATCCTATTGTTCCATGTCCCCGAGCCAGCTGAATAGATTGGTACATTGTCCAAGTTAGTGCATGGATAATTGTGATGACGCCTCACAAAGGTAACGCACGGAGTTATTGTAGAGGGATCACTAAGGGGAGGTCACTGAGTATTAAGAATAGACTAAAACAATTTTTTTGTACGCCCCAGCTCAACATTTCTGAATATTGTACAGGTAATGTTTTTATTCTCAGTCAATTTTATGTAATTCGAATTATTCTTACCTCGTCCTTAGTGTTTGAAAATATTCCTAAATGGTATATGTTGGCTATACAGGGTGATACATTTCATAACGGTCACAGGCCAAGAAACGATTCTAGAGCTTATTTTCAGAAAAAAATGTCACATATAGTAATTTTGTTTTACAAGCTTCGTTTTCTAGTTATTTCACTTTTGAGATTTGTTTCGTGTTTTCGACCTTATCTCAGTAAAACGGATACAACTTCTCGAATTTTGATGCAGTTTCAAATCTGATTACACTATTACAAAGAACGTAAAATTTCCCTAACTCCTTGATGAAAAAAACCCATTTTGGTTTATTATTTTCAATAACGAACCTTTGGAATCGACCAGTAAAAACAATTTTAACCCCCTCAAAATTTGTTGGTTTACGTTTCAAGGTAGGTAGAATCCGAAAATCGAATGGAAAATATTCCGTCCGTCCGCTGTATTTATTTTGTATTCTGGCTTATTATTTTCGATAATAAGCCTTTGGAATCGAGCAAGAAAAAAAAATTAACCCCCCTCAAAATTTGATAAGCCGTACGCGGCACTTTTCTTAGCAACACTGGACCCATTTGGTTCAAATTTGGTATATGGGCTCCATTTGGGGTCTAGTTGTGCGGCGAAGCTTTTGGTTGATGTAGGTCACTTCTAAGGGGTGAAAATTGAGGGTTGAAATTTTCAAGAGTGCCCTAGCTCGAAAACTCTAGAAGTAGAGGTATCTTTTTTCACCAATTTTAAATAGTATTGAATTTAAAAAAAATTGAGACCACCCGGGGCTCTGTAGGACAAAATGTTTGGTCCCCACGAGTACTTTGGGGTTTTCATTTAATAAAACAGAATCATGAGTGTGAATCAAAAAAGAGGTCTAATCTCCGTTCAAATTTTATCTGACTAAAATGCGATCGCTGTTCATTTTTGGTTTATTATTTTCAATAATGAACCTTTGGAATCGACCAAGAAAAAAAAAATTTTAACACCCCCTCAAAATTTGATGATTTACGTTTCAAGGTACGTAGAATCCAAAAATCGAATAAAAATTTTGCCGTCCGTCCGCCGTCCGCCGTACGCCGTACGCCGTCCGCCGTCCGCCGTACGCCGTCCGCCGTACGCGGCACTTTTGCCACTTAGCATTGACCGATTTTGATGAAATTTGGTATGTAGGCTCCATTTGGGGTCTAGTTGTGCCCCGAAGCTTTTGGTTGATGTAGGTCACTTCTAAGGGTTCCAAAATCAATTTTGAAATTTTGAAAACGTCCTAACTCAAAAAATTCCAATATAAAGGTATTGTTTTTCCTTCAATTTAAGATTCTATAGAATTTTTAGAATTTTTTGAGACCACGCGGAGCTCTGTAGGACAAACCGTTCACTCCCTACGAAAATTTAAGGGTTTATATTGAAATATATATATATATATATAAATCAAAACACGAGTGTGAATCGCAAAAGAGGCCTAATCTCCTTTTTTTTAATTTAATTTTTTTTTAATTTTATTTATTTTTTTTCTCTTCATATTGAATGGTTGGTGATTTTGTAGACGAGTGATCTATATAAAAATAATAAACCTTTGTGTAATAATTTGCAGCGTTTTTCGATTTGTATTCAGTTTTGCTTTCTGAGCAACCAGTAATTAAATTTTCATATGAAGCTTTCTATTTTTCGAATCGAGTGTGAAACATTTAGTTCTATCTAATAAGAGAGGTGAAGGCAGTATGGTGTGGTAGGTAGTACCTACCAATAGTAGGTAGGTAAAAAAAAGTTGGTAGGTAAAAAAGTAGGTAAAAAAAGTTGATAGGTGAAAAAAAAAACGCTGCAAATCATTGCCCAAAGGTTCATCATTTTCTGTATAGATCACCCTCTGTATAGATCACTGGTTCTCCATCAATTGCACCTACCACCTTCTGTATTCTCACATGACCTTCCCCCGACATCGTTGCCGTCAAGCCCGACCAGTACTGCATTATCCTGGATGTCCAAGTTGTCAAAGGCAGCTTGGACATGGAGTTGACCTGGTAGGCTAAGATAAGGAAGTATGACACGAATGATTTACGGCAAGCGGTTTCGGAGCTAAAAGGAGTGGCACCCAACAACATCAAGGTGATGGCTGTGACCTTGTCATGGCGCGGAGTTTGGTGAGGGAAAAGTGCCACGGAGTTACGCGAGTTGGGCATCTCAGTAAGCGTACTGCGTGGTATCACCACCCGTGTCCTGCTCGGCTCATATTTGAACTGGTGGTCGTTTTATAAAGGCACTTCCCTTCTTCCTTCCCTTCCACCCCCATCTTTCTCATCATCCCTCATCCCTAGGGCCAGCGTCGTGTGAGTCCTGGGCGTCCTCCCCTTTATATTTGATTTATTTATTTATTTTTATTTATGGCGTGCCTCCACCGTCACAAAAGACGTTTTGTCTTTGAGGGTTGTTGATTTAAAAAAAAAATAAAAAACAAAAATAAATAAATACCGACAATGGCAAAGCTGTGATTTTTGCAGAAGAGTTATCTATAAGGAAAATAATGAACCTTTGTGAAATAATTATCAGCGTTTTTTTTAAATCTTGCAACCTTTCGAATTTACTATTTTGAATCAGAAAAACAGGTGAAACATTTTGGACGGACAGCAAAATGTATTATAGATATTGGCCTTTTACGTACCTTGAAACGTAAGCCGACAAATTTTGAGGGGGCTAAAAGGTTTTTTTCTTGGTCGATTCCAAAAGTTCATTATTGAATATAATAAACCATAAATTCAAATCAATAACTTACGAGCCTTTTGAACTCAAAATTTGATGATTTACGTTTCAAGATACATAGAGTACAAAATGTTCCGTCCGTCCGCCGTACGCCGCACAGTGGGCAAAATGACCAATCTAGGTGGACAAAATTATTTTTGGTAGGTTTTTTATCCAAAATTGAATAAAAAGACGATGATTATGGGAAAAATAATAAAAATATTTCTTGACTTCAATGAAAGTAGGTAAACGGTATATCATGATATTTTTGTACATGTTTAATCTTAAATTCTTGACATTATAATTAGGTAGGTCCTACTGATTAATTACTTTGAGATTAATGACATTATTACAGTGTTAAACGGATATAACTCTGAAATATTGAATTTGAAAATATTATAGTCATGTTCTTATTCGACATTGTAAAATATTCAACTGTTGATGTGCTTGAAGTTGCTTCTTTCAAGATACGGCTTGTGGTCCTGTCCTGCTGAGTAGAGAGCAGTGAGCGCCGTAAAGCATAACTTTTCGGGACCAGCAGTCAACAATTCTTTCACCTTTCTTCTTTTTGTTGCTTGAGTCCTCAAACGGTTTTTCGGGACGCACAGCTGGTTGGTTCATGATAGCTTGAGTGATTTTGTAAGAAATTACAACTTCAAACTCTTTCCCACTCAGCCAAGTCGAATATTTGTTGGAAAAAATGCCTTCTTTCCTATGGCTATTCTCCCACCTCTCTCCGATTTTTTTGAAAAGTCTATCACAACATTTTTGATAATTTTTAAATTTAATATTTCTGAAGAATCGTCGAGATTACCTAACCCCATCACATACCTAGTGAGGTTTTCGTTGCGATCTTTCCTCGGTAGTTGTTTCCATTTCTCGACAAATTGATGGCCAGGAATAGTGATATTTATACCCGAAAATCCACCATTTTATTAAGTAACTCGGAAAACGCATGAAATCGCATAAAAAGGTGGTTGAATACCGAAACTAGAACACTTAAAGAAACGAAAAAAATTCGGATTTCCTTGGCAACTCTTGGCCGTGTGCTACTTTAACTCCAAGACGTCAATTATCATTTTTAAAAATACGGTATTGGCGTTTGCTCATAAACACACAGTATAGACGCTATTTTTACAATTTTAGTAGGAAAAAATAGTACTTACTCCTTTCAACGGCTCTATTATTGCCGAAACCAAGCCTGGAACGATTCTGCCTACAACTAACTGTAGCGTAGACGAGAAAAGTTAGGGATTCATAGTAGCTGATAATACGATCTTATTCGAATAGGAAACGGCGACACTTTTGATCGAAGTTTTTACAACCATAGAACATTTTCACGATGTAAATATTAACGTTTTGGGGACTGCGAACTCATAATGAACAATGACTAACATTAGAGATTCCCATGTTTTGACTTGACTTTTGTCCACCTAGATTGGCCATTTTGCCCACTGTGCGCCGTACGCGGCACTTTTCTTAGCAACACTGGACCGATTTGGTTCAAATTTGGTATATGGGCTCCATTTGGGGTCTAGTTGTGCTTCGAAGCTTTTTGTTGATGTCAGTCACTTCTAAGGGGTGAAAATCTAAGGGATGACATTTTCAAGAGTGCCCTAGCTCGAAAATTCTCGAAATAAAGGTGTAGGTTTTTCACCAATTTTAAACAGTATTGAATTTTTGAACATTTTTGAGAACACCTGAAGCACTGTGTGACAAATCGTTCGCTCCATACGAGTACTTAAGGGTTTTTCTACGATAAAACAGAATCACAAGTGTGAATCGCCAAAGAGATTAAACCTCTTTGATGATTGAATATTAGCTCACCAAAACGCGATCGATGTTCGTTTTTTGGAGTTTACAATGTGTTGTTAAATTTGAAATTTTCAAGACTATCCGAATTTCCGTAGTGCATCTACTTCGTGAATTGAAAAACTAAAATATTGCCGCCAGGTTGACCAAAGACGAACAATAATCGCCGGCGAAAAGTTGAAAATTCAGTTGGGGAATGAACGGGTTTTCCCATTTTTCGCCGGCAATTATCGTTTGATTTTGATGATTCTAGGAAGGATTCTGTTACCGAGGTAAATGCACTACGGAATTTCGAAAATCTTCAAAAATTTCAAGTTCAAGTACAACTTTTAAACTTTGAGCGCCGGTTCTTGAGAGAAATACTAACCCAAAACGAGGAACAAACGGCGACTAACTGAGAATTCTTAAACCGACCTGAGTGTGAAGAAAAGTAGAAGTGAGAGATAAGGAGGTTCAAAGTCCGTTAAATTCATGATTTTCCTTGATTCGAGGATAGTGTCCGAGATAGTCCAATTCAATTCTAATTTTCCTTTTCATTCATTTTATTAAAAATGATTAATTATTACTTCTGCTGTTACTTCTCGACATATCTTTATCATTTTTAGATATTTCCCTATTATAGGGAAATATCTAAAAATTATAAAGATATGAGCTATAATAGCTCAAGTCGATCTATAAATATCACGACTCAATATTGACAACTCAGTCTATTCTTCATACTTAGTGACGTCCTCTCAGTGATCGCTTTGCAATACCTCGGTGTTATCTTTGTGAGGCGTCTGCACTATTATTCATGCACTAACTGAAACAATGTACGTACCACTCTATTTAGCGGGCTCGGAGACAAGGAACAAAAGGATATTAATACGACAAGTTTGAATAAATTAAATACGTATTTGATTTTTCGATGATAAAAAATAATTCCGTATTAATTAAGGATGCTAATACTTGTTGACTCGCTCAATAGACAATATTGTTTCATCCCAGTATTTAAGGCCCATCTCCCTCGAATGCTACATCTTTTTCGATCTTCGTTCTTGGTAAGTTGCAAATCAACATTCATGATGAGTGGGTACTAAGGTACATTTATTCATACCTCCTCCTCGCATGATCAGAATCGGTTATCACTTAATATCATGGATTTATTGGAAATTTCTCTCCACTTACCCCGAAGTTTTACGACAGAGGTTCTCATTTAGTAGTCAATTGAACCCCGGCTTCAAGAATCCATCTCTCTAGTTGACTTACCTTTATTATGAGAATGATCCCTTGTACTCCACCTTGTGCAAATCCAATGACTTAACTTCTGTTTTTTATGTTAACTATCAGAATCAGAATACTTAATAATTGTTTGTTTTTTTCTTTCCAGAGTTGATGATATTGAAAGCATGAAGTACCTGGTGAGTCCCAGCTCACTGATTTATGATACTCCTAATCAAATAAGAGAGAGAGAGAGAGAGATCATTTTGAGTAACCATTTACCAATCAGTAATTGAGTAAGTAGGTACACAAATTCCATTGAATTAATTTTGAATTTTATTTCAGTTCGTCGTTTTTCTGGGAGCCGTGTGCGTCCACGAAAATAGCGCACTCTTCGGAATCGGTAAGCATAGTAGTAGTAAGGTATCATTATTTACAATCAACTAAGGTTCCAAAATTTGTGATTCATTCAAAATTGAATTCATCGTTACAAGTTTAAAATTGCATAATCTATTATAAATTCATATAATTGTGACGCAATTCGAAAATTAATAATGTTTAAAAATTTCCTGAGAAGAAAACTTGCTTTTTGATTAATAATCTCCAATTCCCATTGCTCCTGTTGGATTTGTGCTCAATTTTCTTTTGCTAATAGCACCTTAAGAAAAATAGATGGAATTCAGATGAAATTGGATGAAGGGGTATCCTGGAAGACAATAACAGGAATCTAAACTATTGATTATAAACATTATTATTATGCAATTTATTGTAATAGAATGTAGCAAATTTAGGTAATATAAAATGAATAGAAAAGTAGGTTTAAACTTAGGTACACGTAAAGTCAGAAACATAAAAAACCTAAATTGATTTTTATTTCATGAACACTTGTAATTATTTGAAGTGGTAAATAAATGTGGAAACACGATAACTTGATGTATGAGAAGACTTTGTGGGAAGTCTTCAACGTAACTCTTTCATGGATGAAGAAGAGTGAACTACATTCAGAGAATACCCAGTACTCAACAAACTGTAGAAACAACAACGTCAAAACATCGCTTCCCAATGATATCCATTGGGGACCACCCATCAAAGTTCCCTGTAGGGGACCACCAAGGCAGGAAGGCACCTACGCGTACACATTACTTCTCAAATCCACAAGAATTAATTGAATACTCGGTAAGCCTATTGTACAGTACAGCCTATTGTACATCAGGACCCAGAAACTTTGTTAAACTCGCCGTTTGCTGGGAATTTTGTTCAGAAATTCTCAAGTATACAACACGACCACGTTGTTCATGGTGAGCTCCACTTTGGAACCCAACTGAGGGGTTACGCTGGTTGTTATTAGTTGGGTTGCTATTGATATTACAAATCAAAGTTCTCTGCGCTGTAATAGAGGAAGAACTGTGTGTTTACCTCCTCTCTGGCAGTCAGGGGACTTTGAGAATTAGAGAGTAAAGTGAAAGTGTGCTGTGTCGAATAATATCAGTTCCTGATTGCTTTTATTCATTTTCAGGTGACAAATGGGCCCTCAAAAGCATGAAAGGTAAGGTTCAAACTGGAATATTTGAGCATTTACCTACATTACTTCGGAGCAGGGGCCATGAGGCCACTCTGGGTCTAGCCCCGGCAAAATTTAGGTAGGTAAGCTAGATTATCACCTTATAGTTGAAAAAAACTCATTTCGTAAAGTTTTCCCCCAGAGTAGAAAACCCCTAGAAGAAAGTTTTTTTCCTCAAAACTCACTGATCCATGAAAGCATGGATCTTTCACAAGTGTAAAATAATTTTACACTGACATGTAATTATTATGTCAAATATCCCAGGTGGAAGTAAAAAGAAGAACTAGGATGGAAGTTGGTCACCAGAGGCTGTCCCCACAACCAGCAACATGAACCTAGAGAGAAGTAGGATGGAATCGATAGTATGGAAATCGTATATCGATGGAATCGTATATATCTGGAAAAATAACATGTTGCTAAGGAAACTCTGGGGCAAAGACAGTTCTGTCTCAGAGTTGCTAAGGTTACGTTTTTTTTTTTAGTTTTTCCCCGTCTGCGAATGCGCAGTAATGTAAAAATGCAGGCCTAACCCTTTACCCCCTCATTCTCGGGCAAAGCCGGGAGGATGCAATCAATTTTCAAGACAAGTCGCAAATCGATTCTTTCAAGACAAGTATTGATTCAAGTTGATGGATAGATGCTGTGTTGAAACATCCATGGAAGTTCCGTGTAAGGCATGGAATTATCCCTATAGGATATTAAGTACATGGTGTAAGGCAATAACGAGTGGAGGATTCTCTTGCAGGAAAACGACTCAACTCCTTTTATCAGTTGTCTTATCTTACTTGGCAAAGTCGCGCTAAGATACAATCACAACAACCTTACTTACCTAAATTGGGGTTTTTCACGAATATGAATAGAAAACCCACCAGGGAATTATTATTCTACATTGATTTTAATGTATTCATTTCCGTTAATGTGATTTGAGTTCGCTTCATGATCTGTATTAGCTGTGTTATTTGGGAGAACCTAGGTACCTAAGTTTTCACAGTTCATCCTAAATTTGCAATGGGACGTCAAACAGATAAGTTAACTTCTGCCTATCTTATACCTTCTCATAATGTAGGCCTAGCTACTACCGCACATTATGACTTGCTAAGAGCTCGGAAATATTGGGATCCACCCATTTCTTATCAGAGGACTTCTTGTTCCATGAAAAAGTTGTTGGTAATGCTCGACTATCACTGTAGGAAGTCACACAACTCGTTTTTAGTTCATATCTCTACACATTTTCGACTAAATTTGATCTTCGAATATTTTAATCACTGGAAAGAAGTTGAGGTGTGATTGTTCCCCAGTGGGTCATCTGTTTGTCACAACAGTAGGTATGTGTGGTCCTATGGTCAAGTTTTTGTGTTTTCTGGTTTGGTGACCCACCACTTTCGAATGTCACCCAACGCCCCTACTTCGGAGTACTGAATACGACTTTGAGGCGATATCAAGAAATATGTATAGTCGCAGCGAAGTAATTTTTTGTCTCATTTCAGTCAAATACAGTGCCAACCCACTGACAGGCTACTACAGTGTGCCCAAGACTCTGAAAGAGAATAAGAAAGAGTACGTTCAAATTGACGAGGCCACCGCCAATTTGGGAGTTCCCGCTACTTTGTGGTGCCGACCAAACGACCCTAGAGTCTGTCTGATCTTCGACAAGAAGGGAAATAACATCGGAACTCAGCTCAGCGTAAGTATTCACAATTTTCATATTCTTTCAAGCAACTTAATATTTGGCAGTATATTCACTGATCTAACAATAGAAGAGTTTTCTTTCAAACGAGCTTATATCCTTTTTTTCACGGATTCTATATCTTTGGGGTAAGGCCTGTCACCTTACGAGTTGAATTCCTTCCAAAACGGTTTGTATCCCGCTTTATAAGCTTGCTAAAAATCACGTTTATCAACAAAACGGCTTATACCCATCCCATTGTTTTCAATTAACACTTTTTTATACGGTTTTCGGATTTTACATACCTTGAAACGTAAACCATCAAATTTTGAAGGGGGTTAGAAGATTTTTTCTTGCTCGATTCCGAAGGTTCATTATGGAAAATAATGGGTAAACAAATAAATAAAAAATGAAAATAAAATTTTTTTACACTACCAAAAATTTAGATTTTTTAAAAAAGTGGCTCATATCCATCGTTTTTCATCAAATGGGGTTTATATCCAAATAAGAAATGGCCGCGTCTCCCTCAAAACGAATGCCAAAATTTCGAAATTTGGTCTTACAATAATAAGTTACGAGTATATGAACAAACAACAGTACCTATATGAACTCGTATATGAACAAACAATTTGGAAAATTTGGGCTCCCTAAACAACTTCCTTCGCCAAGAAATTATTCTTTCTCAATTTCTCACAAAACATTCCATGTGGATATAAGCCCGTTTGAAAGAAAACTCCTCAATTTACCAATCGAAATTGATGGAGCAAGTTCTAAAGCAATCATGTTGTGGTATAGACAGACCCCGCAATATTTCCCATGAACTCAATTTCACATGCGCTTACTTTATTGGTCAAACTTGCCTTCCACATTTGACGCTGTATAAATGTGGTCCGTCAACACGGCTTGTAGCTACGTCTTAGTTACATTGTATTTTATCTTTATGTTCGTAAGAGTCGAATATTTGAAAACTTTCAAAGAAGTCCTCTCTTTAGGAATATCGTATTATCTTAAAAGAGTGAATAAATGTTATATTTCTCCGGTTTAGTTTTTGGACCAAGATACCAAGCATGTTCAAGGATACGACTACCCTTATCAAAACACTTACGTGAGAACCAACGTGTTCAACATTTCCGCGAACAGTCTGAGGGTGTTCTACACTAACCCAGGTATAATTTATTTCTTTTACATTCGTACAGATATTAAAAAATTAATCGCAAAGAATTTGCATGACGAACGTGATGAAATTGACTTAAATGATCCGAAATGTTCCAGAGAAATTGACGGAAGCCGGACGTACTTCTACCAAGGAAGTCATCGATGACGTTTACGTGAAACTGAAGGGGGTTTGGGAGGTTCTGCCCAGGGAAGATCCCAAGGTTGCACAATCCGGCAACTTCTACCGTCAAAACTGTTTCCCTCAGATGGGTATGAATAATTATTAAGTATAGTTTAATTCTTGAATGGTCCTTCGTGTATAACCTTTTTATAACTTTATACCTCCATACTTTTACGGGGATTCTGTGAAAGGCACAGTCTTTTCAGTGGCTATGGTTCAAATATCCGCCAATGTATTAATTTTCTGAATATGAAGGTTGACGTTATGGACAATCATTGAAATTATCTCATTTATTATTTCTATCACAATAAAAACGGTCCTTTATTTTCCATGCAGGTCAACATTACTTCTACAAAATGACTGCCAAGCTCAACGACTGCTCTACAATCGTCCCGTTCTTCGGAATCTACCACAACGGTGGTTTGGTTGGTTGGGGTCTTGCCACATTCGGAAAAGCTTCCACTGCTAAAAAAGGTCGCAGCTGGTATGAAACTGTCCCTCTTCTCGGAGTCAAGGTGAGTTCACAAGTATTATTTAGGTATATTTATTATTAATAAATATCGAGCGTTATTAAATTGAGAGATACATCGTTACGATCATCATTATTCTTAAGCAATTTTATCATGAATTATAATAAACGTTATTCTTCGGCAGATGATCATGCCCGACCGTCCTAAATGTGTTGATCACCTGGTGAACCAGTACGGCCTTTACGCAATGCACACGTACTTCGTCGACAAACCTTACCTCATCGGCTGCCTCTTTCAGTAACTTTATCTTCACTGATCTTGAAGATGAACGAAATAAAACATTGGAAGAAATTTGAGTCTAACTCTTTACCTGGAATATCATATAATATATAATATAATATAATATAGAACTATAATACTATAATATAGAACAATATTATTGTTCTACTCTTCGGCGTATCTAGCGACTTTCCTCTGGCCCTCCTCTCTCAACCATTGATAACTCAAAATACTGGATCACTCTGTATAAAGGAAGTGGAACTATAAGCCTTCCTTGTCCATAAATATCGTTCATTGGATAGCTTGTGGTGACCATTAAGGACCTAACTGTAGAAAAATCGTAGTTTCCCCTCTCAAAGTGTATATTATGAAGAAAACAACACTCTCATATCTCTGCTACCAAAGATTGTACAGGTGTGATAGTAGTAACTCAACCTCATACATTTTGTCTTCTTTTTATATTTTCGCTCTTATTTCACTAATTTATCAAGATTTTTTTCTCTCAAATTTATTACATTTCTGATTTTTGCGAAAAAATGTTGATTCATTATTTTCGAAAATGTCTAATCTAATAATCCGAAAGTCTAATAACAAATTTGCCGTCCTTCCGCCGTACGAGGCACTTTGTCTAGTTAGCATGGACCGATTGTGACGAAATTTGGTATGTGTGCTCCATTTGGGTTCTGTTGTGCCGCCAAGCTTTCGGTTGATGTCAATCACCGCTAAGGGTTGAAAATGAGGGAAATTTTCAAAATGCCCAGCTCAAAATTTGATATAAAGATATTTGTACTTTCTCCAAATTAGAAAAAGTATTGAATTTCTAGAATCAAATGAGATCATCCTGAGCTCGGTAGGACCAATCGTTTGCTCCCTTGGAGAACTTTAGGGTTGCACTTGCAATAAATCAGATACACTAGTTTTTTTTTTCCTTGTTGGGTAAGTACAAAAATAATGTGATCTGAGTATAATTGTTTTTCGTATTTTCCAAGAGATTGATGATTCACCAAATACTTACTCGTACAAATACAGTTTGAATCAAAATGTCCCAAACCTGGAAAGATCTAGTTGATTTGAATGAATTCGAATGCGAAATTTTTCGTAGGTATAATAGTAGGCATAAAATTGTCATTATCATCACGGTACTTAGGTCTATAGGTTTCACTGTTTTGTGGTACCACCTACCCAAAATGTGTTTATTTTACGCCAAGGTGGCGGATACATTGTTTTTACTTACCAAGGGGGTTAAACGCTACGGTTTTTTTTCTTCAAATTACGGGTTTTTGTTGGTTTTACTTACCAACTATATTTCTTCTGACTCCAAGGGAACACAATTTGACTCAGGACAATTTTGTTACTCCTCCCCCTACTGGACTACTTACTACCCTGCACGGTTTTACTGACTAGATATTAATGCATCCAAAATGGTAGCGAGCAGTCAAGTGACGTCAGCATTCCAATGTGGAGCTACTACTAGTTACTACCGGCCGTTGACTGGAACTGACTCGAAGACGTCTCAATTCAATTGCCGGTAGTAAATTTCGTAGTTGGAAAGTACAAGTTGTAAGGTCGATAGGAACTGACTTAAGTAACGACGTCTCGTTTCAACCTCACAACTCGTTTAAAATTGAATTTACTTGAGCAAATTACTATTTAATGGTCGGATAGCGATCAGAACCAAAAGGACGTCAGAATTTCCTTCCAGTGAATAAATATAAAGGAATTTTGATCAAAAGGGTAGTAAGCAGTCTTATAAGTTTTGGATTAAGCAAAGATTTGACTTGGGAAATCTTGAAAGTAAAACCTTAACTTTTTCAGAAAACACTTCGATCAAGATACTGGCAGAATAGGCGTTTTGTAACTGGCTGAAGGCTAGAAACTTTTTGAATTGAATTGTGCCTCAAGGGCCGGAGTGCGCCCTTATAAAGAAGGGGTAGTTTTGAGAGGGGGTGAGTCCTCACTCGAGGCAACCCCCTTCCTACCCTGGATGGGTTCTCCCTGAATGGGATGGCTCCTCCTATTTTTTCAGGACCTCTTTCGTTATTTTTATTGCGAAAATACTATAATAAATTACTTACCAGCTACATTATTGGGCACATCAAGTATATTTAAACAGAAAGTTCCCATCAGCTAAACATCGTTATACCAATGTTATGGGTGCCTTCAATACGAAATTTGATTCTTGTTGTTAAGGAAGCACAAATGATTCACATGAAATTCTATTCAAAGAACCAAAAAAATTATTTCAATTCCATCAGCGAACGTTCATGTGCAATTCTCACTCAGGTTTCCGACTCATCATTTGTCTAACAGAGTAACTTGACAACAACCTTGCGAAAGAACTGTCTGTCATTTATGATTAGGAGTTGATATATCAGACGATGACGACTGATATTGAATTGAAGACTGAAACTGTAATTGTAGGAAAAAGTAACAGGAAACATAAAAAAGTAACTACATGTGAAAATTACAATGCCTGTTCAATATCCCCTAGATCATGTGCTTAGTTATATTATTGAGGAGGCAGTAAATAATATTGTTATAATAACAATAATAATAATTATTAATAATTATAATGATAATGATATTGTTATAATAATAATACGAAAATAATAACCTAGACATAAATAATTGAACTAAACTTCAAAATGTTTTCTATTTTTAGATTATACAATACTATCAACTACCTTCTAAGGACCAGAGTAAGTCGAGGGGAGGGGCTTTGGGCCCTCAGAGGCTTGGGAACTAGCCAGGCAGGCACAAATTTCACAATAAAAGATTGTTTAACTATTTTTTACCGTCTAGGTGGTATAATTCGTTTCTAGAAATCGAGCACTTTCTGGATGGAAAAACTTCATGAACATTCAGTAATTACGAAATTGATCATCCTCATTAGACATCCGGCTCTAAATGTTACCATTAAATTGTTAAGAATTGTGTTTATTTTAAAATAATAAAAAACAATACTTGTACTGGAACGTTTAGAACATGTTTTCCTCACTTTTTACCCCTAATAAGTGACTGACAATAACCAAAATCTTCAAGACAGATCTAGACCCTACACCATAGAGTCGTTGTACTAAATTTCAACAATATCGGTTCATGGGAACCAGGTAAAGTGCCGCTTTAAAGAAGGGTTACAATTTTGTTTCCGAGTCTGCCGAGGTAGCGGAAGCTTTGTTTTCACTTTTCAAGGTTGAAAAAAAAAAGTTCTCCAAAATCAAAATTTCCACTCGCGTTTTACGTTTCAGACCTCTCTGAACAATTTTGGTTCCGTGTCTGTCTGTCTGTCATGAAATCCTTGCCACAGCCATAACTTCTACATTTCTCATCCGATTTTGATGCCATTTTCAGGGATTTTGCGAGTAGACGTGTAGATGGTCCCCTATGAAAATCATCACCACCGGACTGATAGTAGCCGCTGCGCATGAGTAAACGTGAAATCCTTGCCACAGTCATAACCTCTACAATTCTCACCCGATTTCGATGAAATTTTCAGGTATTATGTGAGTTGGCGTGCAGATGGTCCCCTATGAAAATCATTTCCCCTTGACTGATAGTAGCCACTGCGCATACGCAAACGTGTATTTCCTTGTTACTGTCATAACTTCCACAGTTTCCAACAATATTCAGAGATTTTGCGCGTTGACATGAGGAGTCCCGTGTGAGGGTAGTGCTAGGTACTTAGAGATTGATGTTTTGAGATCAACTACTATGTATCGAATTATCTATACAATCGTGTTATGTATACGAAGAAGCTATGTGCCACACTCACTTGTTTTTCCTTGCCCGATTCCAAAAGTTCATTATTGATAATGTTACACCAAAAAGTCCTCCAAAATCAAAATTCCCACTTCACATGCTATATTCCAAGCAAAACTGTCCGACATCATTGTCCAACTTTGATGACATTTTAAATTTGGAGAGTTCGTGGTTTTAGGTTTTCAAAATCCCGTATGCATCAGATCAATCAAACAAGCAAGTTATAGTTACGAGGAAGCTATTTTCCACAACCATTTAGCAGACTTCTAAGTGTGTAATTCACAGAATGATCACAAATAACTCCTCGTCATATTATTATTGCAGTGTCAACAACCTTGGGAACCATCTACCTGAGTGATGATTGGTGTAATTTCCTTCGGGGAAAGAATAAATAGGCGTATGTGCCTGATAGACAGCCACTCGTGACAGACCCCATCACTTGCCTCTTTTTCAGTGTCGCTTTTCCTATAATATCGACTTTTTTTTCTCGCTTGTTGTCACATGCGCCAGGGAGTCACTGTACCAGTAATGGCAGGTTCCGGTAATGTAGAGCCGAAGAAGAGGAAATGAAGTTGAAAGTTATTCTAGTCAAATAGGAATTATTGGTTTTCTGAGCTATTCGTAATTCCATCGTGACACTAAGCACGTAGGAAATCAGAACATGACTGGGTTGCGAGGCAGGAAGGGGGAGGGGGATAATTTAACCAATTGAGCGAACTTGTGAGATGAAAGTATGGCATTGTGTAATAAGACGAAATGAGCGAATAGTTTAGAAACAATTATACCGAAATTCTGAGATGACAGTATTTTACTATGCCATTTGATCATGTAAGCAACGTTTTTAGTTACCGGAGGTAACGTTTTTATTACCGGAGGTGCCAAGTCAACGCCAATTGCAGCAATGGAGCTATAAACTGGGATAGAACCCCAGAAATACAGACAAGAATCAGCTGCCTTAGCACTCAATGAACGACTGAAGCGAAACACCGTCGAGTTTTGGCAAGCATATACGCCCGCTGCCAGTCGACTGACCACTCAAACCACATTCCTCTCCAAGGTCGAGTCTTTGAAGAGTGGGTATGGTCTCACCCAGACCCTCCAGAACCCTGAGCAGTTTCCTTCAATTAGTGACTTGGTTCCTCGCCGCACTGCAAGATACTACACCACTCTCACTGTGCCTGTCTCCA
Organism: Apolygus lucorum; assembly: GCA_009739505.2. Lineage (NCBI taxonomy): Eukaryota > Metazoa > Arthropoda > Insecta > Hemiptera > Miridae > Apolygus > Apolygus lucorum. Next base: position 858,220 of record CM019178.2, read on the forward strand.
AACATGGGACCCCAGCAGCTGAGCTCAGGGCTGTAGCGATGGAGACCATACACACTCGATTCCCAGAAGAGGAATGGCTGCGGGTATACACCGACGGGTCAGCCATTGGAGCAAGGCGAAATGGAGGAGCGGGTGTGTATTCGACAGCTGGAACCATTGCTGCGCCTGTTGGTAGCCTTGCCAGTAATTTTGATGGGGAAGTTCGTGCAGTCTTGCTGGCACTCCAGATGCTGATTACCATAAATTGTGAGCAGGCTGTCATTCTGTGTGACTCCCAGGCTGCAATTGTCAGTGTATGCACTAATGGTCAAACGAATTCCCATGACGTTTTAGAGGGTAGACGGATCCTGGAACATCTGCTGGTGACTGGAGCAAACTGTGGCGCTGCAATGGATTCCTTCGCATGTGGGAATCTGGGGGAATGAAAGGGCTGACGCTCTAGCCAAAGAAGGCTCCCAGATGGCCATGCCATGCACGCCAACTAGTTTCGTTGCAGCAAGAAGCTATATAAATTTATTATGGCGGAAAAGCCAGACTATACGGCGTAGGGAAAAAAAAAAAACGTTTTTAGTATAAATTCTACACTAGTTTGAAAAATGACCAAATGATCGGATTTTCGAAGGTATAGAATCTATCCAGCAGTACGAATATGTGAAAAAAATGTTTTGTTTTGAAAATTCAATTTCAATTTAGCTCCATTCTTATCCATCTATTTTATCCTCCATTTTATAATGGACATGCTTCAATTCGTAGGAGGCTGTCTTCCAATTCATAAAGGGCTTTCTTCAATTCATAGGGGACCACCTCACAATTCATAATTGGCTTCCTTCAATTCATAGGGGACCACCTTCCAATTCATAAAAGGCATCTTCAGATTCATAAGAGACCATCTTCCAATTCATAAACTTTGTAGCAAAGATTAAAAATTAAAGAAAAGAAACCTTTGTCAGTTGGTAACAAATTTCTGGTGAGGGGCACCCCTTCACTAGCCCCACCAATACAGAATAAATCAGAATAGAAAGAATAAATAAAGAAAAAAACCTATATAATTGACAAATTACTAAATTGGACCACTTTTGCGATAAACGTTTTGGATGAGTTTCGCCCTTGGCGAGGAAACTGGTCTGATCAAACTGCTGTCATTTCTGACAGACTTCAACGCGCCGAAGGCGCGCGAAAGAGGAGGTACTCAATTCGGGTTGTTTGGCCAAGTGTTATCCCTGGTCGTGTAACTACAATCCACTCATCTGCTATTTTGCATTCAGGTTTTCGTTACTAATTGGTTCCATGAGTACCTACCTATCTGGTGAGATGAACAGGAAGGAAACATTAGTTTGAATAACTTTTTCCAAAACGCCTCTTGTTCTTATTTACAAGCTAGAAAATAAACTACTAGTGAAACAGGAATTGACCGTTTCGAAAACTTGATTCATAGTTTTCTAAAAATGAAATTAAAATTTTGCAGTTCTTGACCTCTTTTCATCTAGATACAAGTCAATTACTTGTATTAATTTCGTCCTACGCTGATTTCCACTTGGCAAGAAATCATTAATCTAAATGTAACTCGACTCAAAAGTTTCTTATCCGCAAAATTTCACCGCAATCCCGATAAGATGTGGCGTGAATTGAGAGCTCAAACTTCCACCTGAATCCAATCAACCAGCGACGGCCACCGAAGTTGAAGTTAGCAAGAGAAGTTAATCACGAAAACAATTTCACGAAGGAACTTCAGTGGCTCAACTTGTGTGCGTTGAGGGCTGAAACGCCGAAATCTACTCAAACACGCTATCGATTTCGGGGAAAGTGCTCGAGGTCTGAAATTATCATCAGCACTTTGATAATTGATGATCACGTTGCTGTTTGACCCTCAGTGACATAAAGCATAATGGATGATAATTATAATCCGAAGAAGAGATTCCGATTCGAAATGGTTATATTTAGAGAGAAGAATATTTTTAGGTGTTTGAACAGATGCGTGGTGCTCAGTCATGCATTGTTCCATCTACGTCCAAACTGTAACCTTGGATGGGATATGAAATAGTACATGATATTTCTGATTCGCTCATCCAAACGAATAGGCGACTTCCACTTGTCCTGACGATTTCACGATGTTGGGTAAGAAATATCATTATGAATTCGGATGCACGTAGAAATTATTGTTCGCGCGTATGTTCGCAAAAACCTTATCGAAAACATCCAGAATTACAAAATACTAATTCAAATCCCTACTGACCAGAAATACAAAATATGATCACTTGCTGAAACGGTTAGTAGGTTGAAGAATTGCTTATCATGAGAAACAATTAGATTTACGTAGTCTCGCTTCAAGACATTGGGACTCAAAGCAAGATACATTTATTATTACAATTATTTCAGCAATTATTTAGTGATTATAGTAACGTAAAGTATTCTCCTACGATAATGTAGTGAAACAAAGTTACTGACAGTAACGTGCAGCGTGACTCGCAATAGGTACTTGTTTTTATGTACAAAATCGCAATTTCGACTTATTATTTCCAGAAATATTTCCAATAATACAAAATTTGTTTGTTTAATTAAGAATCGAGATAGGGGAAAACGGTTCCACTCCGAAAGCTCTGTAAAACCAACCGTTCGTTCTCTCTCTCTCTCCCTCCCTCTATCTCTGTCTCTCACTATTATTTTACTATATGATTATTTTTATATGTACAAAACAACAAAATCGAGGATGTGAAAACTTATGTTTGCCAGGGGGGATGGAAGAGAGGGCCACTTGGCCCTAATCCCTCCCTGGTTGTTTAAATAAACACGTTCAATCAATCAATCACTCACTCTCTCTCTCTCTCTCTCTCTCTCTCTCTCTCTCTCTCTCTCTCTCTCTCTCTCTCTCTCTCTCTCTCTTGTTTTGTATATTTGTAGCCTTGTATATTTGTAGCTCTCTCTCTCTCTCTTGTTTTGTATATTTGTAGCCAGGGAAGGTGGAAGATAGGGCCTTATGGCCCTAACCTTCCCTGATGGTTAAATAAACCAATCAATCAATCAATCAATATTTCTCTGTATTTACGCCCAGCACTAAAAAAAACCAAAAATTACGGCACTATCAAAAATAATTTGAATTATGAAAAATGAATTCCAGTCACATCGTTAGCACATCAAGCACATCCTGTCTTCATTTATTTACCTTTTAACACATCATGTTGATTTAAGTTCAAATGTTATTTTCATCATCTTACGTAGACGTATCTTTAATTTTGGTTTATTATTTTCAATAATAAGCCTTTGGAATCGAGCAAGAAAAAAAAAATTTTAACCCCCCCTCAAAATTTGATGTTTTACGTTTCAAGGTACGTAGAATACGAAAATCGAATAAAAAAATTTCCGTCCGTCCGCCGTACGCCGTACGCGGCACTTTTCTTAGCAACACTGGACCGATTTGGTTCAAATTTGGTATATGGGCTCCATTTGGGGTCTAGTTGTGCCGCGAAGCTTTTGGTTGATGTAGGTCACTTCTAAGGGGTGAAAATTAAGGGTTGAAATTTTCAAGAGTGCCCTAGCTCGAAAACTCTCGAAATAAAGGTATCGTTTTTTCACCAATTTTAAATAGTATTGAATTTTAAAAAATTTTTGAGACCACCCGGAGCTCTGTAGGACAAACCGTTCGGTCCCTACGAGTACTTGAAGGTTTTCCTTCGATAAAACAGAATCATGAGTGTGAATCGCAAAAGAGGTCTAATCTCCATTCAAATGTTATCGGACTAAAATGCGATCGCTGTTCATTTCTTCGATTTGTATACAGTTTTGCCTTTTGCGTAACCAGTAATCAAATTCCGTATGAAGCTTTCTATTTTTCCAATCGAGTGTGAAGCGTTTAGATCTTTCTAATAAACTTGATTGTGAAGGTGTGAAGTAGTATGGTGTGGTAGGTAGTACCTAGCTGGTAGGTAAAAAAAAGTTGGTAGGTAAAAAAAATGTTGGTTTGTAAAAAACGCTCCAAATCATTGCTCAAAGGCTTCTTCACTCTTCAGATCACTGATCAGCTGAGTAAGCTCCGAAGCCATTTTTACTCCTATTGAATGGAAGTGCTCTTCCAGGCGTCTCCAGCATTCGAGGTGATCTTCTTCACTCTTCGGATCACTGATCAGCTGAGTGAGCTCCAAAGCCATTTTTACTACTATTGAATGGAAGTGCTCTTCCAGGCGTCTCCAGCATTCGAGGAGATCTTCTTCACTCTTCAGATCACTGATCAGCTGAGTGAGCTCCAAAACCATTTTTACTCCTATTGAATGGAAGTGCTCTTCCAGGCGTCTCCAGCATTCGAGGAGATCTTCTTCACTATTCAGATCACTGATCAGTTGAGTGAGCTCCAAAGCCATTTTTACTCCTATTGAATGGAAGTGCTCTTCCAGGCGTCTCCAGCATTCGAGGAGATCTTCTTCACTATTCAGATCACTGATCAGCTGAGTGAGCTCCGAAGCCATTTTCATTCCTATTGAATGGAAGTGCTCTTCCAAGCGTCTCCAGCATTCGAGGAGATCTTCTTCAATCTTCAGATCACTGATCAGCTGAGTGAGCTGCAAAGCCATTTTTACTCCTATTGAATGGAAGTGCTCTTCCAGGCGTCTCCAGCATTCGAGGAGATCTTCTTCACTCTTCGGATCACTGATCAGCTGAGTGAGCTCCAAAGCCATTTTTACTACTATTGAATGGAAGTGCTCTTCCAGGCGTCTCCAGCATTCGAGGAGATCTTCTTCACTCCTAAGATCACTGATCAGCTGAGTGAGCTCCAAAGCCATTTTCAATCCTATTGAACGCAGGAAGCTGAAATTTGAAAGGGAAGGTCAAGGGAGAATACAGATGGTGGTAGGTGCTATTGATGGAGAACCAGTGATCTATACAGAAGGGTGATCTATACAGAAAATAATAAACCTTTGAGCAATGATTTGCTGCGTTTTATTTTAATTCTAAATTCTGGTTAGATGTAAGAGTGGTCCTGTGAGACCAAATCTTGCCACTAGTGGGTTAATGATCATAATATAACGATGAAATTGATGAGGGAATCTTTTAGAGTTTCATCCACACAATCCTTGAAAATGTAGAAAGATTTCATGTTTGTCCATCGAAAATCATCCAATCATGATTCAAAAACGATCCAAATCATTACACAAAGGCTTATTTTTTTCTTTACAGATCACTCGTCTGCAAAGAACTCGGCTTTTCCATTGTTACCTCCAACCAACATGAAGAAAAACATCGATCGCATTTCGGTCAGCTGTAATTTGAAAGGAGATTAGACCTCTTTTGCGATTCACACTCGTGTTTCTGATTTATCGTAAGTCCAACCCTTAAGATCTCGTAGGGAGCGAACTTTTTGTCCTACAGGGCTCCGCGTGGTCTCCAAAAATTCTAAAAATTCAATACTATCTTAAATTTATGGAAAAACAATACCTTCATATCAAAATATTTTGAGTTAGGGCGTTTTCAAAATGTCAACCCTTATTTTTCAACCCTTAGAAGTGAACTACATCAACCAAAAGCTTCGGGGCACAACTAGATCTCAAATGGAGGACGCATACCAAATTTCATCAAAATCGGTCAATGGGAACTAAGGAAAGTGGCGCGTACGGCGTAAGGCGGACGGACGGCCAAATTTTCATTCGATTTTTGGATTCTACGTAGGTACCTTGAAACGTAAACCAACAAATTTTGAGGAGGGTTAAACATTTTTTGACATTTTATGTCTTTACTATGGCACATAAATGAAAAATCGTCACGCGGGGATCGTCACGCGGGAAGCGTTATGAGGGGAGCGTTACGAGGGGAGCGTTACGCGGAAATTTCTGATGATTTTCACGTACAACCAATCGTTCCTAGGGAAAACTAACTTCCTCATTTTCCACCCCACAAAAATCGTTCACCACTCATTGGAAAGCTCTCAATTTATTAAACATAAGACATAAAATGTCTCTCGTGGTTGCGTACTTGTACGAAAGCTGTATCCACCGTTTGTGTTTTCCTGTAATTATCACATCGAAATCATTCCCTGTTGATTCCAGGTGATGTCGGTTCTGAACCAAAGTGGTGAAGAGCAGGTGGAATACCCGCTGTGCATGGAACCTCTGGAGGTGGACGATCTGAACTTCTTCCCTTGCACTTGCGGCTATCAGGTAGTGTTTATTTCTGAATCTATGCTCTAATTCGCATCATCATTTTATTCATAAACTGTACAAGTTGTGAATTCTGTGGAACTGGGGATGAGTTTCTTGTTTCAAGAATTTTTTGAATTGTACCTAAATTAATAAGCTGATGTATACCTAGGTAATGTGGCTAAAATGTACTAGTTTGGACGATGGTATTTACTTCATCCAGCTATCACCTGGATGTTGCTTCCCCTATAATGTTTAAGAGTGATTTATTTCTTTACAATAAATTTCCCCATGACTCCGTTTTGTGGACGAGTCCTGTCGAGCACCACCATGTTGCTATCTTACTCCTGCACAACCAGCCCTAACCAGTTTTTTCTTGGTCGATTCCAAAGGTTTACTATTGAAAATAATAAACCAAAACGCAATCCATAAGAGGCAATCAATCAATGGGGTTAATTCGATTAATAGGGGACCGTGTCCGTAGTACTTGCGGAGACACATACCGACTGAAAAGAAATCACCAAAATAGTTCAGGATGGTCTGAAACATCACGACGGTAGCATGCAAAAATCGGCCACTACCGTAGGTTTTACACTGAACCTCCTTTGGTTGCTATTAAGAATACATTTCATCCTGTTTACCGTTCCGAACGCCGAACCTCACCTTCATATAGGTTCAGCTGTTCATATGAAGGCTGTAGCAGAGGTTTCAGAGGGCCAAAAAAATGTCAAAAGTGTTTTACTCTCTCAAAACAACTAACAAACAGGTACCTACTATGGAGGCTGGAGTGCAGATCGCCGGTTGCCAAAAATCGAAGAGCCGTACTGGTTTCGGCTAATGCTCTTTTCACTCACCGTATCGACCCGAACGTCTTATCTCACCTTTTAAAAAGGAACAGTGGAGGCTGGAGTAGGAGTTTTCGGTGGCCGAAATCGATGAAGAGACGAATGAGACAACAGTGCTCAGATGTTTCCCAAAAGGGTCATCACAGCCATGATTGCTCTCCGACTCAACCTTGCCCTTATGCTTGGCTCAGTTTCCCAGTTCAGCCCTGCAGACCTCTCCTGGGGTCGCATCCAATTAGCAGGGTCGTCTACATCTGAATTGGGTTTGTTGATCAGTTCCTCACATCTAAAACTTTCCCGGCACAACACCCAGAGTTCCTCTGCTCTCCCTTTTATCGGCTTTCATCGACCTCTGATCATACTTAAGAGGCGAGTTACTTGATTGTAAACAGTTCGTCATTCAATCAAAAATAAAATCCATAGGAAATAATTTTTTATTTTTATTTTTTTTAACGTGATTTATTATTGCAACTGAATATTAAATACAATCCATCTAGCAAAATTACATATTATTTTTTTTACACTCCTTGAGAGCCCGTTTACAGTAAAACCCAGCCCCTGCTCATAATAGTATCTTCAACACTGAGCTATAATTGCACTTTAACAGCACTAACTAAGTCCAGTGGTTTTTTTCGCTTGAGTCGCCGGAGTTCATCTTTGTTGTCCAAAACGTAGAGCATTTCCAGGTTCTCATGATTGCGGAGGCGTTGTTCGTGCCTCCCTGAGTACCTTGTGTAACGTGAAAACTTTGAATTTCCCGCTACAGTTTAAACGTGGTTTCGGCGCCAACCGTCCGCAGCTGGTCCACTGCCTTCTGGTTAGCCGAGACTGAGGATATTTTCTTTTTACTCAAATAAAATTTATGTAGTTCAAGAACTGTGGGTACTTTCCTAATTAATTTGCCCAAGGAAAATTCCTTTCTAGGAAAAGGGAAAACTTAGCAGAAGAAAATTATTTTATAATCACCACTTGGAGTGGCACCGGTGGCCATCTTTTCTTCACCCTCCGGCTCTCTCTTTTCTTTGCCATCACCACATTGCCGTCCGTTCGTCCAAACAAAATTTTATTCGTTTCTTCATCTGGAAAACGGGATTCAAACTTCCTCAAGAAGGCAACGTTCTTTCGCATCAAGTTGGATCAGCGAAGTGCCGACCGACCTACGGGATTTCACCTTCATGAGGACGATTTTCTCCTGCCTGGTAAGCTTCCATCACCAAGCCTGTTGGGGCTTTCGTCATTTGGCGTCGAGAAAATTTAAAACATCCTTCTCATCATAATATCTCCGTTCTTTGTTACCAGATCTCTTCGGATGATCCGAATCGGATCACATCGTATCTCGAGAAGACTTCTCCCGAGTTTCCGCTGCTGAAGGCTATTCAAATACCGTACCGGTAAGCTTGGATAGGTTAACCCCTTTAGCGACCTCCTTCAATACCTCGTTTCATAGCAATTTCTTTTTAAATTCAAACTCTCCCTTCTCATCCCCTAACCAACAGTTTCGTTGGTCAGTTTCAGATATCGGGCTAAAATTTTCGAGCATTTCATCTTGGAATCCAAGTCTTGGGAGGTTTCTGACGACACCATCCCCCTCTTCCTTCCTGCCATTTTGCCACTTCGAGGAAAATTAATAAGTTTAAATTATAAGCTAGCAAATAACATTAGTTTACATTCCACGGCCGTAGGAAGAGTTCCATTAAATTAGTACCGCTTGTGATTATAACTGTGACGATTCCCTGAGACTCAGAAGACTGAGAAAATTTCCTAATTTCCGAAAGGAAGAAAATATATTGATTAAAATTTTTTTTTAAAATCAGAGTTTCTTTTTTTATTTTTTTCTCCATCTAGCCTGGGTTCATCCCCATACAGCTGTTCCATGTCACAGATATAATTATGGCGCCCAACGGAAAGTTTATGTTGATGTAGTTGAATTTTGACTCATTGTGATGTTATATCGTTTTTGTTAACGAATTTCAAATCGATTCCAAAATGCCTGATCCACCAAAGACAGTGGATGAGGAAACCTATCGTAAAGGGCTCATATCTGAGCGGGAGATGCTATTTGCTAATCTTCAACACATTTTAGATCTTAGTGGAAATTTGACTGCAGAAAATGTCCGATCGTTCCTACCTAAGTACGAACGCTTATCAAGGATTGAAGAAAAGTTAGACACTCTATGTAGTCGAATAAGATCCTTTAATATAGCATGTTCTTCTGATAAGATGCAAATTGAAGTATCTCAAGCGTATATTAGTTTTACCGATCTCATTGATACTACTCGAGCTAATTATCTCAACCTGGCAAATGTTAATCTTAAGTCTGATAACCCTGCTCTGAATAGTGAGGCTAGTACGTCATCTTCCTCGCAGTTACCTCGTATCAACCTGAACGTATTTTCAGGGAAGATCGAGGAGTGGCTAAATTATTACGCTCTTTTTGAATCTCTGGTTCATCTTGATGATAGTATACCCCCTGTTAAGAAATTTCAGTACCTTAGGTCTAGCCTTCGGGGAGATGCTCTCGCGGTGGTCTCTTGTTTTCCCTTGACTGGTCCAAGCTATCAAGTCGCTCTTGACGCTCTCAAAGCACGTTATGACAACAAACGTCGGCTAGCGAGTCTTCTCATTTCAAATATACTCGATTTTAAGCCCATCCGAGAACAGTCACTTCCCGAGCTTCAGCGTTACTTGAGTGTCCATAAGTACAATTTCGATTCCCTCACATCCTTAAATCTCGTCGACGCCTTTGATTTTCTCAAACTTCAAATAGCTCTGAGCCATCTAGATCCCGCAACTCGTCGAAGTTTTGAAGACAGACATGCTGGTGACAATCTCCCTAGGTATGATCAGCTTATCACGTACGTTACCGACCGTTTGCGTAGAGAGGAGTTAATTTCCACAGAAAATATGGTTTCATCTGGGAATAAGTCAAGTCCCAGGGAACATTCAAAGGCAAAATCCCCCACTCCCAGAAACCACAATAGAGGTTCCGGAGCGGTTGAGTTGTTCAATGTCAATTCTTCCAAAGCGAATTCCCCTAATGTTTCTAGGTCTGGGAATAACAAACCTGTAGCCAGTTCAGTGGTCAAGCCAGCTCCTCCAGATGACAACACCTTTCCCACAACAGCTCCTATAGTCTGTTGGAATTGCGGTGGTCCACACGTATTTTCGGTTTGCTCATTGCCAAGAAAGAAGTTTTGTTATAGGTGTGGATATAAGGAAGTGAACATATTCACTTGTCCCAACTGCAGCGAAAAATCAAAAAATGGACAAGGGAACCTGCCTTAGGGGTCCCACAAGTTCCCTTGCCGTTTGCCGACCCCAAAATACCTACTTCTGAGTTACCGCATTCTCGTTCCGACTCTCCCACTACCTTCCCGCTACCGCCATCTGCCGCCCAGTCATCAAATTCTCCCGTACTCATCTCGTCTAGTCTATCGTCGTCGTTGATCTCACCATCTACGTGTTCCTCTAACGTGCCGCCTCTTCATTGCTACAATGCGTGTTGCAATCTCAATGTGACATCGGACTTACTCATCATGTCACTATGCTACAAACCCTCGGAGTCATTGGACTTGAAGGATTACGTTACCGTTCCCGCTTTGTGTGACACTGGTTCCCGCCTTTCATTTATAGGAGATATCGGTTTGGAAATTCTAGGTTTCAAACCAAGGCAAGATTCAAATAACATTCCGAATGAAAAGATTGATCCATTCACCGTCCAAATGGCAAATAGAAGCCATGTCACCATTGTTTGTTGTTACCACTTCAATTTCCTTATAGGAAATCAGATAAAATCTTGTCGCCTTTACTATTTGAGCTCCTTGTCATTCCCGATTGTCATGGGATTAGACTTTTTGAAGGACAATAAAGTAGTCACCGACCCTCATAGCCAAGTTCGGTGGTATTCCGACAATCCTAAACAAAAATTTCAGTTTTGTGCTCCCTATAGTCATACTGTACAGTTTCGTCATGGTTCTGATCCACTAAATGTCGCTTGCTGCGGTATAAAAGAAATAAAAGATTCAGAACGCAACATCTTGGACGGCATAGTTTCTGCTGGTCTGGAGTCTTTGAGCAATTCTCCCGGTTTAACCACACTCATCACCCACAAGATTGATGTAGGATCAGCAACTCCAATCAAACAACGTGCTTTCAACTATTCCCCCAAGGTATTAGAAGCTATGCACACCCAGTTAGATGACATGCTGAAATCTGGTATCGTCGAGTCTAGCCAGTCTCCTTGGGCATCGCCTGTTGTGATGGTGAGGAAGGGCGACTCGTATCGTTTCTGCGTTGACTACCGTCGAATCAACTCCTGCACAAAGAAAGATTCCTATCCTATGCCTAACATGAATACCCTGCTTGATTCCCTTCGCCATGCAGCATACCTGTCAAAACTAGACCTTTGTCAAGCATTCCTACAGGTCCCCTTGGCAGACGAGGAAAGCAGGGACATAACCTCATTCATTGTTCCTGGTCGAGGTCTCTTTCGTTTTAAGACCATGAGTTTCGGTCTGACTAATAGCCCAGCAACCTTCCAACGACTCGCTGATTCAATTTTCATGGATTTGTATCCACGAGTAGTGGTCTTTCTTGACGACATTCTAATTTGCACTCCAGATTTCAAATCTCACTGCGAACTACTTAAGGAAGTGTTCCGTAGGCTGAGTGAATCTGGGCTTCAGATAAATCCAGCTAAATGCGAATTTGGATGCAAAGAGGTTAAATATCTTGGTTACCGTGTCAATGCCGAGGGAATTAGCGTTGACCCTGACAAAACTGAGGCTGTCATGTCATTCCCTCCTCCTCGTGATGTCAAACAGCTTCGCCGATTTCTAGGAATGGCTGGCTGGTATCGCCGCTTTATTGATGGATTCTCTACAGTGGTCTCGCCGCTTACGTCTCTCTTGAGCAAAAGGAAAATTTGGACATGGTCAAATGAACAAATCCAAGCGTTCGAAACATTAAAGAGAGCGCTGACTTCTGCTCCCATTCTAGCTCGTCCAAATTTCGATCTCCCTTTTATGCTGCAGACAGATGCGAGTAATTTCGGAATTGGCTCAACTCTGACCCAAATTCAGGATGGCTGTGAACGCGTCATCACTTATTGCTCGCGATCGCTGTCTTCAGCCGAGAGGAATTATTCCGTCACGGAAAAGGAAGCCTTGGCCGTGATCTGGGGAATAGAAAAGAACCGCCAATATTTGGAAGGATCTGAATTTGTAGTCATAACGGACCATTCTTGTCTAAAATGGCTGTTAAGCTTGAAAAACCCCTCAGGACGTCTCGCTCGCTGGATACTCCGGTTGCAGCCATATCGTTTCGAAGTACAGTACCGGAAAGGTAAATTAAATTGTGTTGCCGACGCTCTTTCTCGGATTTCTCCTCAAATCGAAGCTCTCTCTGCCGTCACAACCACCAACCCTCGGGAAAACGCCACCAAAGATGAGTGGTATAACAGGAAATTTTACAAAGTTCAAAATTCTCCTGATCTGCATCCAGATTGGAAAATTGAAGGGAATAATCTCTTCTACCATCGTAAATCCTTCCTCAAAGGTGAACTGGAAGAGCCTAGCGAGGAATGGAAACTTGTAATTCCATGGAGCCTACGGCCAAAAATTCTACATGAAAGCCACGATGATCCACAGGCTGGACATCTTGGTGTCGCAAAAACCCACTGGCGTATTGGCCGCTTGTACTACTGGCCAGGAATGTACCAAGATATAGTCCGTTATATTCAAAGATGTGACACATGCCAGCGTGTTAAGCCCCAAAACACTACTCCCCGAGGATTGATGTACCCTCGCTACCTTACAACACCATGGCATACCGTGTCCACAGACATCATGGGCCCTTTTCCGCCTAGTTCAAATGGGAATAAATACTTGTTGGTCTTCGAAGATGTCTTTACAAAATGGGTAGAGCTGGTTCCAATAAGGTCTGCTACCTCTGCGGTTATTCTGGACAAATTTCGTTTGGTAATATTGAACCGTTTTGGGACTCCCATGAGGCTAATAACGGATAATGCTACCAATTTTGTTAGCTCGGCTGTTCGCTCTCTGGCCGAATCATGTGGTATTGAACATTGGACTACCCCACTTTATCACTGCCAAGCCAATCCTACGGAGAGGGCAAACAGGAATATCCGACAACTTATCGTAACTTATCTTGACAAAGAATCCCACACTAAATGGGACAAGTATTTGGGTGAACTCCAATTCGCACTTAATAGTGCAGTGCATGGGTCCACTAAATATTCGCCTGCATTCCTCAATTTTGGTAGAGAATTACTTTCTGCTAACTCTTTTTCAAGGAAGGCCCTCTCTTCTGCTACCGATGCCTCAAGCCCGGCTGATCTGAATGCTGATTCGGGAATATGGGCGAAGCGCATGGTGAAACTGAAGGAGCTCAGCCATCTGGTTGAAGAGAACCTCCTGAAAGCCAGTCTCAATCAGAGCCAGCGGTATAACCTTCGTCATCGTCCCGACAGATTCAACGTTGGAAACCAAGTTCTGCGTAAGACATTCACCCTTTCATCAGCAGCTGACCGCATCGCATCAAAATTGAACCCAAAGTTCGAGGGACCGTACACAGTAACTTCCGTGAGCCCAGGAGGTACCTGCAAACTTAAGGACAGCCACGGAAGAACTGCTGGATCCTGGCACCCCTCCAAACTCAAGCTTTACCTACCGACCTCAACCACTAGAGAGGAGTATGTAACGTGAAAACTTTGAATTTCCCGCTACAGTTTAAACGTGGTTTCGGCGCCAACCGTCCGCAGCTGGTCCACTGCCTTCTGGTTAGCCGAGACTGAGGATATTTTCTTTTTACTCAAATAAAATTTATGTAGTTCAAGAACTGTGGGTACTTTCCTAATTAATTTGCCCAAGGAAAATTCCTTTCTAGGAAAAGGGAAAACTTAGCAGAAGAAAATTATTTTATAATCACCACTTGGAGTGGCACCGGTGGCCATCTTTTCTTCACCCTCCGACTCTCTCTTTTCTTTGCCATCACCACATTGCCGTCCGTTCGTCCAAACAAAATTTTATTCGTTTCTTCATCTGGAAAACGGGATTCAAACTTCCTCAAGAAGGCAACGTTCTTTCGCATCAAGTTGGATCAGCGAAGTGCCGACCGACCTACGGGATTTCACCTTCATGAGGACGATTTTCTCCTGCCTGGTAAGCTTCCATCACCAAGCCTGTTGGGGCTTTCGTCATTTGGCGTCGAGAAAATTTAAAACATCCTTCTCATCATAATATCTCCGTTCTTTGTTACCAGATCTCTTCGGATGATCCGAATCGGATCACATCGTATCTCGAGAAGACTTCTCCCGAGTTTCCGCTGCTGAAGGCTATTCAAATACCGTACCGGTAAGCTTGGATAGGTTAACCCCTTTAGCGACCTCCTTCAATACCTCGTTTCATAGCAATTTCTTTTTAAATTCAAACTCTCCCTTCTCATCCCCTAACCAACAGTTTCGTTGGTCAGTTTCAGATATCGGGCTAAAATTTTCGAGCATTTCATCTTGGAATCCAAGTCTTGGGAGGTTTCTGACGACACCATCCCCCTCTTCAATTTTGTATTACAATATTTTAGTTTTACGACTGCGAGATGTAAAAAATTGTTAAATTGTACAGGGGGGGAGGAAGAGAGGACCACCATGGTCCTATCCCTTCCCTGTTTTATTAAATAAACGCCGTCATTCATTCATTCATTCTTCCTTCCTGCCATTTTGCCACTTCGAGGAAAATTAATAAGTTTAAATTATAAGCTAGCAAATAACATTAGTTTACATTCCACGGCCGTAGGAAGAGTTCCATTAAATTAGTACCGCTTGTGATTATAACTGTGACGATTCCCTGAGACTCAGAAGACTGAGAAAATTTCCTAATTTCCGAAAGGAAGAAAATATATTGATTAAAATTTTTTTTTAAAATCAGAGTTTCTTTTTTTATTTTTTTCTCCATCTAGCCTGGGTTCATCCCCATACAGCTGTTCCATGTCACACTTGTGATAATTTCGTGGACTGTTTCCATCCTCGAATCTCGATGAATATCATCGTTCCTGAAGTACCAACGTGCACGCACTATACTTCTCAGTATTTTATTTTGGGAGGTTTGGATTTTGTTAATGTTTGATTTTTTTGCTCAGCCCCATAACTGAATTCCATAGGTCCAGATAGGGCGGAGGAGCTGCTTATAAATAAGCAGTTTATTGTGGAGAGAGAGACGAGGATTCGTTCCCATCAACCAATACTTCTTTCTGAATTTGAATTTAATTACCTCCTTTTTCTTCTCTATATGTTTGCATCGGTATGGGGTATTTTATTTGAATTGATCACAACATCCATGACTGGAATTTTTCGGTTAGTAAAGTTGATATGAACTGATTTTGATTCGTTCAACTTTATTCTCCACATCTTGGTCCACTTAGAAACCTCAGTAATTGACTTCTGTAGATTACTTGTTGCAGCTTCGATATCATCATCGACGGAGAGGATAGCCGTAGCATTTGCAAAGGTGGCAACAGTTGTACCTTCTCGTTGGGGTAAGTCTCGTGTGTGCATTAGATAGAATCGGAAATTATTGAAAATAAATGTAGATGGATTGCATTTGTAGAGTGAATGATTTGAAACACAGAAAACCTTGGATTACCCACCTCCTGTGCCCCCTACATCAATCTAAATATATTTGTGTAGACTCTCCATGTCAAGCAAGGTTACGTCGCACGTACTGAAACCTTTACTTGTCGTTCGTAAACAATTTGACGGTGCAAGCGTGATTCCTTCTCAGAAATACCTATGAGATTTAGCTTCCAAGATACCTACATTAAAACTAATTTTGGTTTATTATTTTAAATAATAAGCCTTTGGAATTGAGCAAGAAAAAAATTTTACCCCCCTCAAAATTTGATGTTTTACGTTTCAATTCATCATTCAACGTACGTGGAATCCGAAAATCGAATAAAAAATTTTCCGTCCGTCCGCCGTTTGCGGCACTTTTCTTAACAAAACTGGACCGATTAGGTTCAAATTTGGTATATAGGCTCCATTTGGGGTCTAGTTGTGCCGCGAAGCTTTTGGTTGATGTCAGTCACTTCTAAGGGGTGAACATTGAGGGTTGAAATTTTCAAGAGCTCGAAAACTCTCGAAACATTTGTGAAACTCTCAAAAAACGATTTGACAGAGTTTGACCTTCTCAATAGATTCTTAAGGCCCTGTTTAAAACTTCACAGGGAATTTTGAAACTAGTAATATTTTCGAAAATAATATGGATTATAACGAAACACTTACATAAATTATAATATGTTTTGTTCCCTAATCGGTCTGTTTTATAAGAGAAAAATTGCCGTAAGTGCCTTGTTTAGCACGGAGGTTGCAAAGGAGAATTCGGATGAATAATTGAAGGGAAGGCGAGGCTGTAAAACGGAAGCAATGCATCAAGTAGTTCAAGAGAAATATAAAGGGCAATGTCAACCAGTAGGTTGATGTCACTGGTAGGGCAACTTAACTCACAAGCTAACTGAAGATATAAAGGGGGGTATAATTTTTTTCTTCCACGATTTCAAAGGTTCATTATGGAAAATACTTAATAAACCAAAACATGAAAATTCCAAATTCCTTGCCCTGAAGAAAACTACATGTGGAATAAATCCTATTTTGATAGGCTTTTTAGGCAACACGTACCAATCTATAAATATTATTAGTCCATAGATGGTTCCGTATAAACTTCATCCCCGCTCCTCCATAAGTACCATCTGCACACGTGCTCTTTACATAAAAAAGTCTGCCAAGTGGGTGTGGCACATAGCTTCTTTGGATACATAACCCATTTATTCACTGAATATTAGGGTATCATGTGCATCTTATAGTTTTAGTATTATTAATTACATTAGTATTATTAATTTTGGTAATAGTTGCACTTTGAATTAATAAAAAAAACTTATATTTCTATAACATGTGTTAGAACCAGTTTTTTTGTACATATTTTTGTGCTTCGCTTATACTGCTGGTCAATGACCGCCGCAGGGGGTATTTGCGTTACTTTGTTTTTGTTGGGGTCCTATTCGTACAAAAATAATCTTACAACTTAAAACTTTACAACATTCATTTTATATTATTAATTTATCTCTTTGTAGTTATTACACATGAAGGCATTATCCATTTTAACAATTCACTTAGTTAATTTTTCCAGATTTTATTGCATTACAGGCTTTTGAAAAATTACAGACTTTATTTTACCTCCTAATCCTTTATTTCCTAACTTTGTTCGTGATAGACAGACACACAGACACGGAACAAAATTTGTTCAGGAAGGTCTGAAAGGTAAAAATCAAGTGAACACTCTGATTTTGGAGATTTTATTTTTCAACCTTGAAAAGTGAAAACAAAGCTTCCGCTACCTTGGTAGACTATGGAAGTTCTACCTGATGCTCACTTCACTCACGTTTTCTCAAGCTCCACAGGCTCTATATGTAAGTAAGTAGTGGGTTCTCATATAGAAAATATGGCTGAATCAGGATGGTTAAATAAAGGTTTGATATGTTTTGATATTTTTAATGGTCTATAAAGTTGAATATGTTTCAAAATACCTCGATACTCAACTAATTATACATAAATTCCAATGTATTTCCTGCAGTCCCGATTTTGTAAAAAACGCTGCAAATCATTGCCCAAAGGTTTATTATTTTCTGTATAGATCACCCTTCTGTATAGATCCCTCCCTACCAACCATAAGTACCTACTACCTACTAGGGTATCTTTGAAAATTTCAACCCCAACCACCAACCAAATTGAAATGAAGGGTTGAAATACAAACTTTGAACATTCAAAATACTCCTCCAATTTTCCTTGTGACGTCTTCTCCTGTACAGTAAACACTAAAGCCAGGTGTGTGCAAGATCGCAAAAATCTTTGTAAGAACTATCATATCTGCGCTTGAACAATGTTTGAGGCAGCTCAGGGACACATCTCGTGAATAAATTACTGGGAATCGAAATGATCCGATATTAATTAGGGGTGCCAATATTTGTTCACTAGTTCAATAGGCCGTTTTGTTCATGATAGTATTTAAGGCACAAATCCCTTGCTCGCTTTAGTAGACGATACTCGCTCTTGGTAAGTTGGAAATCTACACCTAAATATTCTCCTATGTTTCGCTTACAAGGCTTATATCTCAAGATTCCTCTACAATCAGTTTTTGTAAGACATACCTTCATACGATTCGGCCTTCTCATCCTCAAATTCGTCGGTTCACACATCTTTTCATGGGTTTCAACGGCCATTCTTGATAAGAAACGTACCATTCTTACAATTCTTACACATCGAGTAAGAATCATCCGATCATCAGTTCATCAGTTTCAAGTTTTCATAATAAGTTTTTAAAATCACTCTTGGTAAGTCCCCATTATTCGTATGCTACCCTTCGTTACACACTACAAACCTTCAAATTATAAAAAAAAGTACAAAATAAATTATTTTCCGAAAAAATGGTTCTTAGCAATTTTTCTTAGGGGCTTCGTTTTCGAGTTATTTCACTGTTAAGATTTTGCTTCCGAGTCTACCAAGGTAGCGGAAGCTTTGTTTTCACTTTTCAAGGACGAAAAAAAAAGTTCTCCAAAATCAAAATTTCCACTCGCGTTTTGCGTTTTAGACCTTTCTGAACAACTTTGGTTCCGTGTCTGTCTGTCTGTCTGTCTGTCTGTCATGAATTCCTTGTAACGCGCATAACTATACGAAGTTATTGTCCGATTTTTATGAAATTTTCAGGGATTGTGCGGGTTGGTGTGTAGACGGTCCCCTATGAAAATCATCATCCCCGGACTGATAGTGGCCACTGCGCATGCGCAAACGTGATTTCCTTGTAACGGCCATAACTTCTACATTTTCTATCCGATTTCGATGAAATTTTCAGGGATTGTGCGGGTTGGTGTGTAGACGGTCCCCTATGAAAATCATCATCCCCGGACTGATAGTAGCCACTGCGCATGCGCAAACGTGATTTCCTTGTAACGGCCATAACTTCTACATTTTCTATCCGATTTCAATGAAATTTTCAGGGATTGTGCGGGTTGGTGTGTAGACGGTCCCCTATGAAAATCATCACCTTCGGACTGATAGTAGCCACTGCGCATGCGAAAGCTTGAATTCCTTGTGACGGCCATAACTTCCACATTTTCCACCCGATTTCAATGAAATTTTCAGGGATTATGTGGATTAGGTTGTAGATAGTCCCCTATGAAAATCATCATCCCCGGACCGATAGAAGCGACTGCGCAAGCGCAAATGTAAATTCCTTGTAACAGCCGTAACTTCAACTGTCCCCCAGGGGTCACGGGTTCGAATCCCAGCCGAGGCTAAGTATTTTTTTGATCCAATCACATAATATGTGAGTAGATATATTATATCTACTCACTTAATTTTTCATCCGAATTTGATGAAATTTTCTAGGATTGTCCAGATTAGCGTGTAGATGGTCCCCTATGAGGGTAGTGGAAGGTACTTAGAGATTGGTGTTTTGAGATTAACAACTATGCATCGGATCATCTAATCGGGTAATGGATACGAGGAAGCTATGTGCCACACCCACTTGGCAGACGTTTTTTCGTGTTTTCGACCTTGTTCACTAAAACTGTCGTAGCTCAGTTAATTGATGAACTAAATTCAAATTTGGTTATACCAGTAAAAAGGGCACAAAATTTCCTATCACAATATTGCAATTTAATTTTTTTAAAGAGATTTAAGTAAAAAAAAATAAACCTAAAGACAAAAATTTGTAAATTATTAAAAATTTTCAGTTTTTTCAATCGCTTGCTAGCACAACTGATTGAATGGTTTTTTCCTGCAGTAATCCTAAAAGGTAGTCTAAGAGCTCACCTCTTCAACAGTGTATTCATATTTTTTCAAAATGCTTTTATTTTTCGAAAACTTTGTTTTTCCGAGAGAAAAAGCGTGAAATTTTTATCGAATTCGTGGGTTCAGCATAACGAAGCGACTGTTTCATCACTTGCGGGTGAATTTTGGGGCGGTTTTCCAAGTGATTTTTCTCGCTGAATCGAATAGTGGCACTCACAAGGCTGTACGAGTATCTAAAACAAAAGAACTAGGTAGGGTGATAACGACGAGGACGTAAACATAACGTTAATTCCTAATTCGGGTTCCTGAGGTGAATTTCAATAGTTCTTATGGTTCGGATTGTTGGATAATAGTTATCTACGCTATTCTAACAATTTTATTTTATAAAAAATTTTCAATGTGTCCCTCACTTTTTGGTGATGATGAGTTAGGGACATTTTTGAGGTCCTGTTGGTTGGCCTGCTAGGAGTCCAGACCTCCCTGACTTCTACTTGTGGCGGGACCTGAAAGCAAGAGGGGATACGAGGGATGAGCAGTTCGAGAGGACCCACCGGTGCAGCAACCTCATCAGAGAAGACTAAGATGCACTAGGACGGGCTGTAGATGCGGTTCGCCGCAGGTCCCGTTTGTGCATCACCCAAAATAGTGGATGCATTGAAAATATTTTATAAGATAAAATCGTTAGAATACTTGAGCGTAGATAACTATTATCCAACAATCCGAACCATAAGAATTACTGCAACTTCACCGCAGGAACCTGAAGGAGGAGAAATAGGGTATCTACATTCTTTTTAGTTCCAAGTCGTTATCGCCCTACCTAGATGTTTTGTTTTAGATACTCACACAGCGTTGTGGGTGCCACTATTCGATTCAGCGAGAAAAATCATTTGGAAAACCGCCCCAAACTTTATTCACCCGCAAGTGATGAAACAGTCACTACGTCATGCTGAACCCATGAATTCGATAAAAATTTCACGCTTTTTCTCTTGGAAACACAAATTTTTCGAAAAATAAAAGCATTAAAAAAATCTGAATACACCGTTGGAAAGGTGAGCTCTTGGACCAACTTTTTCAATTTGGTAATTGAACCAACTCTATACAATTTCACAGTATAAGTGTTTTTCACAGTATAAGTTTTGTATTTTTGAAGTGCTTCGGGGTTTTTCCCATCTTTAAAATTCCAATCCAGTCTAACATAGAATTATGTAGTTTTTTTGTTTAATTTTTTTGTTATGTAAAATTCAATTTTTTCATTCTCTTTTCAGAATTGATCTTGCTGAAAACATGAAGTACCTGGTGAGTCCAATTTCACTGATGAATCACACTTTTCCATTTAAAAAAAGCAATTACCCTAGTTTTAAATGAATGACCATTTACCGACCAAGTTTTTGAGTTGGTAGGTACACGATATTTTAATAATGGATCCTTCTCATCAAAAATTCCATTTCAGTTCGTCTTTCTTCTGGGAGCCGTGTGCGTCCACCAAAATAGCGCACTCTTAGGAATCGGTAAGAACCATTTACCTTTGTTATCAATATATAAATAATAATTGTCGGTCTATTGGTGCGGGTCCGGGTTAACGACTAATGTTCACCATATTAGTATGTATGCAATAGCATACATATTAATATATGTATATTATATGCATATTAGTATGTATTAGCATAGTATTTATGCTTACTTCAAGGGAGTAGGCTAATTTAGAGAAGTGTAGTGCTGAAATTTTGAACGAGTGGGTCACTTTTGATTGGATTTTGGTTTAGTATATACAATAATAAACTTTGGAATCGATCAAGAAAAGAAAAATATACCTCCCTAAAAATTTGATGGTTGACGTTTCAAGGTACGTAGAATCCGAAAATCAAATAAAGCGATGCAAATCATTGCCCAAAGGTTTATTATTTTCTGTATAGATCACCCTTCTGTATAGATCCCTCCCTACCAACCGTAGGTACCTACTACCTAATAGGGCATTTTTGAACATTTCAACCCTTCATTTCAATTTGGTTGGTGGCTGGGGTTGAAATAATGCCCTAGTACGTAGTATGCACCTATGGTTGGTAGGGAGAGATCTATAAAGAAGGGTGGTTGGGTTTTTTTTTTACCTACCAACTTAATTTACCTATTTTTTTACCAACCAACCATTGGTAGGTACTACCTACCTCACCATACTGCCTTCACACCTTCACAATCAAGTTTATTAGAAAGAACTAAACGCTTCACACTCGATACGAAAAATAAGAAGCTTCATATGGAAATTTGATTACTGGTTGCTCAGAAAGCAAAACTGAATACAAATCGAAGAAATGAACAGCGATCGCATTTTAGTCAGATAAAATTTGAACGGCGATTAGACCTCTTTTGTCATTCACACTCGCGATTCTGTTTTATCGAAGGAATAAACGGATTGTCCTACAGAGCTCCGGATGGTCTCTAAAAATTTTTTAAATCCAATACTACTTAAAATTGATGAAAAAACGATACCTTTATTTCGAGAGTTTTCGAGCTAGGGCACTCTTGAAAATTTCAAGCCTCAATTTTCACCCCCTAAAAGTGACTGACATCAACCAAAAGCTTCGCGGCACAACTAGACCCCAAATGGAGCCCATATACCAAATTTGAACCAAATCGGTCCAGTGTTGCTAAGAAAAGTGCTGCGTACGGAAAATTTTTTATTGGATTTTCGGATTCTACGTACCTTGAAACGTAAAACATCAAATTTTGACGGGGGGTTAAAAATTTTGTTTTCTTGCTCGATTCCAAAGGCTTATTACTGAAAATAATAGGTAAACCAAAATTTAAAAAACCTTTGTGTAATAGTTTGCGGCGTTTTTAGCTGTTTTCGAGAGGGTTTGCCGTCAATGGATAAAACCTTTACTGAACAGAATACTTTCGATCAGCTAATCCGAAATTCACAAAACTCAGTAACTTCGTAATATTCATGATATCGGTAGGAGATAGGATACATGAAATCCAAACTAAAATCTCGCCACAATCCCGTAAAACCGCAAGCCATAATCGAAGCAAGTGACACGCAAGTAATAAATAGTGCATAATTATAATACATTGTATTATATTGTTTCCTTTAAAAATTGTTGGATGTAACAATAGGGTGGTTGGTGTTGTTGTTGTTGTTGTTTGTTATTGTTGTTGTTTAATTATATTATATTACATTGTTTCCTCTAAAAATTGTAGGGATGGGCAATAGTCGATAGTTCAGCACTATCGATTGGTCGATACTATCGATTGAAAACTATCGATACTATCGATAGTGGCTCTCCCTATTCAGTACCTACATGTCCGATGGAGAATTTAATGTAATTGAATTGAATTATCTATTACTTGCAGGATTCGGTATATTCATAAGATTACACAAAGATTTCAAACAAAAAATTAATTTATTTATATTTATAAAAATAATTTCCAATTTAGCATTGCTCCTTGAGCCACATATTGCCAGTAGAGAGATAGGGAGAGAGAAGGTAAGAGGTAAAGTCGATACCACGAATTTCGTGTCTTTGCACACGTGGTGAATAATATTCACATATATTAACCCTGGAATGGAATCGTCACCCGATGTGTGCTTAATGGAAACGTCAGGTGTAATTTTTACACCAGTCAGAAAACATCAATATTCAACCTATTTCGTCAGCTCTCTGCATTGATTTACACCTTTTTCATTCAAGTATAGTTCTCTACTACATTTGTGGCCGTTCTCGAGACAATTATTGCTTCTATACTACTAAAATGAGGGGATTCTGAGCCAATTCTCTTTGCTTTCTCTATTTTCCCTTGATTTCTATTCGTTTTCATGGGCTCAATATCCAAGTTCAATACTTCTGCTGATTTCAATAGCAAAAGGGGTACTGCCAGGTGCTATTACCAGTCCAATAAACAGTTTTTCAACAATGAACACATTTTTATTTTCAAGCTCGTATTACAAAATATAACTCAACAGTTTTCCTCTCAGTCTTTCAAGGTATTTGACGGACTAGAAAAAGTAACCTCCAACAATGAAAATCACTTCAAAGGAACAGGAAAACAAATTGCTAAAATTGCAAAAATGATGTTATTTTGACACCATGAATGGGGCAGGGAATGGAAACGTGGTGTGAAAATTACACCGTTCTACCTACTTTATTGGAAATATTACCTCCAACAATGAAAATTACTTCAAAGGAACAGGAAAGCAAATTGCTTCGTATATGTAGACTCGGAAGCAATAGAAGATTCAGGAATATTACTGTGTTTTTTTATATTATTATGGCTGGTTTGTGAAACAAAAATGGTGTTATTTGACACCATGAATGGGGCGGGAATGGAAACGTGGTGTGAAAATTACACCGTTCTACCTACTTTATTGGAAACGTTGTAAAAATTACACAATGAGTTCAGTTTACAGGCCTGTGAGAGACAACAGCTACAAACCCGGTGGCAGAGGGCATGTGCGACTGAAGGGGGACACCCTAAGTATAGCATAGGTGGGGTGGTGCCATCCTATCCTTTTCGCTAGTGGGGTGGGCGACTGTTTTAAGGTCACAGGTGTAAAATTTACGTGACGATTCCATTCCAGGGTTAAGGTACATATTATGTACCTTAATATGTGAATAATATTCACATATATTAAGGTACATATTATGTACCTTAATATATGAAATACATACATATGAATATGTAATAAAATACTGACGCGAGCCTCAACTTCAAGAATACCGGTGAATTGAGGAGTTCTTTCACATGGAATTGCCGGAGTTGAGACTGCACCGCTCGTCTGAGTATTATCACAACTCTCCAAATGCTGAGATTTTCAAATACAAAAAAAAAGTAAAAATCTATTGATAGTACTATCGATAGTCAAGAACTATCGATATTTCGATAGTAACTATTGACTATCGCCCATCCCTAGAAAATTGTATCTTCTCCTGTGTGATGATAATCTGCTAAGTTGTTCAATATCATTTCCTAATTGACCTTGTTCGTTTGCAGGTGACAAATGGCCCCTCAACTCCTTGAAAGGTAACTCAATCTGTATAATAAACTTTCATGAGATTCTGGTGTATTGCATATTAGACAATAATAGGAAATATAATATTCGTCGTGGAATACTGTAACATCTTGATTGTAATGTACTTGTAACATTGATGCCCTGAAGAACGCATCTTGCGTAGAATGACAGCCAGAGAGCATTGTGGGTAAAAACCAGATCGGCCAACGAGGACTGTGACTCCCTTCCTAGATCCAAGTATACATGTTTTTTCAATGATTTCAAATAACTGACTCTTAATACCAAAAATCAGCAAAACGCTCTACAAGCTACGGTTTTCTCTTGTCAGTGGTGGTTATTTTCTGTTCTTGTTACAGTGTTAATGTGGGTCATATTAAATGCATGAAAACATCATTCTAGAAACACTTAAACTGGTATAGAAAGAAGTCCACGCTATCCAGAGAAGACTGTAAAACTAATTAGAATTTTGCAGATTTTCAGGCATTAAAAACGAAATTTTGAGTTATCTATGTTATCGAAGACAAAAAGCAAGGGAAGACAATATTCCAAAGATTGGTGTTGATGTGACAGATGTGGAGAAGGGCATTTCCAAAGGAGGAGGGGGAGGGGAGGGGGGAGGAGGGGTGGAGTGGCATTTCCAAAACAAAGGGTTTTTAAGAGTTATTGTTACAATGTTCCTCGAGGTGTGTGATATGTTTATCAGTTTTATCAAGAAATTATCGGACCGATTTCAGCCAAATACAGTCTCAACCCATTTTCCGGCTACTTCAATTTGCCTAAGACCCTGAAAGAGAATAAGAAAGAATACGTTCAAATCGACGAGGCCACCGCCAATTTGGGAGTTCCCGCTACTTTGTGGTGCCGACCAAACGACCCTAGAGTCTGTCTGATCTTCGACAAGAAGGGAAACAACATTGGAACTCAGATCAGCGTGAGTATTTACCATTTTAATAGTTTATTCGAGTATTAGACTTAGTACGTGATAGTATGTTTGGCGGTCGACTGTCCATCGCAAACATGTATTGCTCGGACACTGCTGCCAACATGGGGTCTAGTGAACCTTTGGAGTTGTAAAGCGGAATTTAAAAAATCATAAGACTTAAATTTGAACATAATATATCGATACCTTAAAGCACAAAGGAGCTATGTCCAAAAAAGGAATTTTCAGAAAAAAGGAAAAAGAAGTCTTCACCAGTGCACAATTCCTAAAATAATGGCTTACTACACTAAACTCTTCAATTCTTCAACAAATTTTCCAGCTATAATCTTCAAGAAGGTCAATAATATTTTCATTGAATTCGAGTTTTTCTGAAATTCAAAAAAATTAAAAATAAAAATCTGGAAGATGGGTGGACATAGCGCCTTTGTGCTTTAAGGTATCGATATGTACATTCTGTAGCAACATTTAAGAAAAATATTAGGCAGACTTTCACTTATGATGATGTTTTGTAAACAGTTGTACGATAAAACTGTCTTAAAGCGTATTTTGGCTATGTAAAAATACAATTTTAATTATCATCCTCAGCTATGACGAAGTGAACCATTTCTGTTATGAAAACTTTCATCATAGTGTGGAGAACGTGCAAACTATCAAGGGATTTCAAAAACCCAAATCATTTTCTATCAGGCTCTGATATGAAAAACATGATTAAATTATTTAGTTCTGATGTAGATTCTTCCTTCTTAGGAGCTTATGGGGTACTGGAGGGGAAGGTACCTGACAGCTCACTCAAGTAGGGTCGATATAAACAAAATTTCACGGTCCCAGGTTCCAGACTCCATTATTTGTGAGAAATAATGTTTCAACGACAGTCAATAATTGTATTTCATTGTTATAGTTTTTGGACCAAGATACCAAGGATGTTAAAGGATACGATTACTCCGTACAAAACACCTACGAGAGAACCAACATATTCAACATCTCTGCCAACAGTTTGAGAGTGTACTACACCAACCCAGGTAGAATTGATTCTGTTGTATTTTAATCTGCAACTAATTTTGATATATGACTGCTAACTAGATGCATGGAAAAAATCATGAGTTGACGGGAATGATTTGAAATGTTTCAGAGAAATTGACGGAAGCCGGACGTACTTCTACCAAGGAAGTCATCGATGACGTTTACGTGAAACTGAAGGGGGTTTGGGAGGTTCTGCCCAGGGAAGATCCCAAGGTTGGACAATCCGGCAACTTCTACCGTCAAAGCTGTTTCCCCCAGATGGGTATGTGTAACTTGAATGTAAAAATACCTTCATGGTCAGATTATGAGTGTTCAAAGATGCAGGCTCAGGGATCGTCTAGCTCCATCTCCTACACATGTCGTTGAGATGATAAACAATACCCATTCTATGGAGGTTTACGCACTTTATAAACCATCTTGTAAATCACTTTTATATGGGAATTTAAAATTGAGTAACGCTTATACAATTTCAGTAAGAGTCTGAAGTACTTTTTCGATTAACAATAATTCCGATTCGAACTTTCTTCAATTTTGTAGTAAAGATTCATTTTCTGATAAGAAAGTTGATTGAGGTACATATATTCTAGTAGGTTTATCTTAGGGTAGCCTATCAGTCAATCACATCCCGAACATCTATTGTGCAGTCGAGATAATGGATGTATTGCTATTATAGATATTATAACTCCAGTATGATGGTATCGTTACGACATTCCCATTCAGGTCAACATTACTTCTACAAAATGACTGCCAAGATCAATGACTGCTCCGACGCTGTCTCTTTCTTCGGAATCTACCACAACGGTGGTCTGATCGGTTGGGGTATTGCTACCTACGGAAAACCTTCCGTTGCTAAAGGAGGTCGCGACTGGTATGAAACTGTCCCACTTCTCGGAGTCAAGGTGAGTGGGTTAATTCGAAAATTCAGTTGTCATAATTTTTTATTTAAAATTTACAAGAATACATATTTATGTGGTGGGATAAATCATTACCATCTTCATCATTGATACACCACTTGTCTTTTGAAAAATTTGGAAGTTTATCACATGTTACACCAACGTTGTTTATTTGCAGATGATCATGCCAGACCGTCCTTCATGCGTGGACGACCTGGTCAACCAGAACGGCCTTTACTCCATGCACACGTACTTCGTCGACACCCCTTACCTCATTGGGTGCCTCTTCCAGTAACTCTATATCGATCAACAATAGGGATGTTTGTAATAGAATATTTACAGAAATTCCTGTGATTACAATCCCCCTGTTTCTTTTTCTTTACCTGAATACCATATTTTACCGATTCTACAATATTACTTTGGATCACATCTCCGTTTGGCCACACGAAACCAATAACTAATGCCAGTTGATAGCAGTTATTTCCAAACAACCTTTGATTCCATCAGGATCTGCAAAGATGAAATTTCAAAAGAAGAATCTGGAAAGATAAGATTCAGAGGACCAAAACGCTAGTTGACCAGTTTTCCTGTACCCCTCTGGACGGATCAAACTTGCTGACATTTTGAACTAGTTTTCTCATTTCTCTTAAAGTCATCACGAGCAGCATTCTCCTGAACAGTAGTGTATGACAATCTACCCGAAGTAAATTATGTCAACTTTATTGGGATTTGGGTCCAATAGCAAAATCCTCCTCTTTCACCAAATTTTCGAAAAATTTATTTTCTTCATCAGGGCCTATAACATACAATATACAACAATCAACAATAAAGCTTCGACATAGCTAATAATATAAAATGTGTGTTGTGTTTTTTATGGGGAACTTACTCAGAGGATGAGTTTAGGTTTGAACATCAAACCACGGTCGGGAATAAAGAAATTGTAAGAACCAGGAACACTGAAGGAAAAATTTGGAAGTCAGTATTTAGATATTTAAGGTGAATTTGTGTATAAAATAATAGGTGAGTATTTAGCAATAATTAGATGTAGTATTCTAGTAATGTTTAAAATATAAAATATGGCAGAAACAGACAAACACCAGAAAAAACAAAACTCCACTTACCTAATCATGAAATTGGTGTTAAAAAACTTGACTATTATAACTAAAAATTGGAAAAAATACAATAACATCAGGCTTTAAATTTAATAATATTGGTAAAACAAAATAAGACAGTCAGAAAGACGCAACAACAATAATACTAGAATTGATAAGCGATAACAAGTAAACTTATTCTTCTTCAAGATTTTCAACTATTGACAACAACCACAGAACTGACACTAAAACTTAACAAGATGCATTATAACTAAGACTAGAATTCGAGGATTAACTGTGGATTAACATTCTCCTGAAAGAACGCGTGTAATCGTCCCGATGAATGGGCAAAATGCAATGAGATGGAGGTCAACACCTTTAAAACAGAATTTCAGCTCTTCCCCCTTTCTACAAGATCCCACGATGTCTCCCTGAGCCTGAATGGAGTGCCGCTCCGCCGGACAAGCTGTGCCACTTACCTGGGAGTGAGGCTTGATTCGAGGCTCTCGTGGTATGTGCAAATTGACAATATGGCAGAGAAAGGCACCAAGAGGACGAGCCTATTGAAGAGAATGGCGGGATCCAGGTGGGGTGCCTCACAGGATGTTCTCAGGCTGGCGTACACCACATATGTTAGACCGGCAATGGAGTACGGAAGCGAACTCTTAGTGACATTGTCAGACTCGGCTCTTCGCAAACTGGATGTCACTCAAAATAGTGCGCCTAGAGTGATAACTGGAGCTGCTAAATCCACTCCCATAACGGCCATGGAGCTCCAGACTGACATCGAACCTCAAAAGTATCGCAGAGAAACTGCAGCACTTGCTCTGTCAGAGCGTCTCAAGAGAAATGGGGTTCAGCATTGGAGAGACTACACCTCGGCATCAGCCCGGCTGAGGACCCAGGGAACTTTTTTGTCGAAGGTCAGGGAACTGCAAGAAAATTATGACCTCGCGGGGGCTCTTGAGGACCCCGAAACATTCCCAACTGTGATGGACCTGACCCCTAGAGCTAATTGCATAAGCTACACGTCGCTGGTGGTGCCAGTTTCTAAGGAAACGACTCCCACTTATGAGTTGAGAGTGGTGGCCCTCGAAACGCTGCAAAATCGATATCCAGAGCCGGACTGGCTTAGAGTATACACTGATGGTTCTGCGATTGGAGCTACTCGTAACGGGGGTGCCGGAGTTTTCTCTGTTGCTGGCTCCATAGCATCGCCTGTTGGAAGGCTCGCTACAAGTTTTGATGGTGAAGTGCGTGCAGCTGTCCTGGCTTTGAATCTCATTAATGAAGTAGGCTGCACGCGCACTGTCATACTTATTGATTCGCAGGCAGCAATCGTGGCACTTGGCTCCAGTGCGAGGACCCAATCCAGGGATGTGGCGCTTGGAAGAAAAGCCAGTGGATTCCTTCCCATTGCGGCATCTGGGGAAACGAGCGTGCCGATGCATTAGCCAGAGAGGGCTCCCAGATGGAGATGCCAAACAGCCCGGTTGCATATCAAGCTGCAAAGGGGTGCATCAAGAGCTGCGTGAAGGAGAGGATTGTGGTGTCCCAGACACAGACGGCGACCGGCAAAAGATGGTCCACCCTATTGGAACCAAAAGACAGAGTTCCTCCCAACCTATCGCGAATGGAAGCTGTGGCAGGTTTCAGGCACATCACCGGCCATGATTACCTGAATGCCCACCTCCACAGGATCTGAGTAAAGGACCACCCAGGATGCACATTGTGCCAATCCCCTATTCCAATGACGACAGACCACCTATTTGACTGCCCTCACCTTGAGGACATTAGAAATTCTTTCTTGCCGGACGACACCCACTGGGTGAAAATCGCGAAACTATATTGGGCTGCTCGAGGTCACATGGCGGAAGAGCCGCAGACCTAAAATGGCGTAGGGAAAAAAAAAAAAAATCGTCCCGATGGCAGCAATTTGGAAAAAGGATAGTTAGAAATTCAAAAACTATTGAGAAATAAATGTCGATGGCTAAGAGACAACATGTGTTATGAAATGGGAATCTAGTGCTGTGGTCCTTCTTTGTTCGAACCACTGGAAATTTTTAATTTCAAGTTGAGCAACACTTGTTATGAACAACAGTTGAGACAACAAGTGTTATCAACACGTTTAGCTACCTTTTATACAGATCCAAAGCAAGCAAAATAGTTTTTTCGTTCTCCTGAAACCCGTAGAATTTTCATACCTCATGTTGTCTCTTAGCCATCGATGTTTGAAAATTCTCTACTCAATTGTGATTCCATGTAATATTTACGTAATGTCTCTGCGTAATGTAATGCTTACGTAACCTACTCAATCGGATGTAATAAGAAATTTACTGAATGATATACGGTTTTACAGTTTACGTTTGTTTCAAGTCTACCAAAGTAGCGAAAACATTGTTTTAATTTTCAAGGTTCAAAAAATTTTACTCCAAAATCGATATTTTCAATCGCAATCCATGTTTTACAACTTCCTGAACAATTTCGGTTTCGTATCTGCCAGTGTGTCCGCAAATCCTTGTAACGGGCAGGACTATACGAAGTTACTGTTCGATTTTGACGACTCACCTGAAAAAATTTTTCAGGTAATACGTATCCGCCCTGGGACTGAAATGTCTCTCCACATAACACCCACAACTTCTATATTTTCTATGAAATGATGATGAAATTTTCAGGGAATGAGCGGGTTGAAGTGTCAATGGTCACTCAAGAAATTCATTGCTTCCGGATGGGTAGTAGGCACTGCGCATCCGCAATTGTAACAACTATAATAACTTCCATTCGATTTCGATGGGATTTTCAGGGGTTTTGTGACTCTGAATATTGCCCTATAAATGCCATCATCATGTGAATATCAAATTTGGAGGGTAGTGGTAGCTACTTAGAGATCGAAGTATGGAGAGTATCAATCTACTATAATAACTTCCATTCGATTTCAATGGGATTTTCAGGGGTTTCGATTCGATTAGAGATCGAAGTATGGAGAGTATCAATCTACTATAATAACTTCCATTCGATTTCGATGGGATTTTCAGGGGTTTTGTGACTCTGAATATTGCCCTATAAATGCCATCATCATGTGAATATCAAATTTGGAGGGTAGTGGTAGCTACTTAGAGATCGAAGTATGGAGAGTATCAATCTACTATGCATCGGACCATTTAATCTGTAGTGTTATGGACACAAGAAAGCTATGTGCCTCACCCACTTGATAATTTTATTTTGGAAGTGCCTTGATTAATATAATATAAGTTATCGGTCAAAATCCGTTATGTGCCCACAATCTTAAATTTTTTTCAAATCACTACTAGTCTCAAGGTATTCTACTGTAAAGTGGAAAAATGCACCTGATTTTTGATTTACACAACTCGTAGAGCTCAAACAAGTTAGAAGGTAGATCCATTGTCGAATGCACTTCAAACACAACTGAACAGTAGGCTAAGCTCGGTAATGGGGTATTTCGGTCAATTTTTTTTATTTATTTTTTCAAAAGAGTATGGCTCAGGAATAACGGTAATCGGGTCTGTTCGTCGAGAAAATGTTTTTAAAAAATCAGAGAAGCTAAGGAAAGTTGAAGATTTGAATGGTGTGACGTAGCTAGCCAATCGTGACGTAGCTAGCCAACTGTCTTTGAAAAAAGTATCCATGCACGGAAACCCTTGAAAGACCTCTTGGATACTACAAAATAGTACTCACACACGCGCGCGCGGCGTAGTCCGCGGCGTAGTCCTTGCCTAGTGTGTGTGCATTTATAGCGGCCCGCCTTTTTCAAACGTGTGATCTCTTTAATTAATTTTTTTACCACATGTCATAGTATCATTGGGCTTAAAGTTGAAGTATATATGTTTTCAAGGGTGCTGAATCCAAATTTGAGGTCAAAAACCTGAATTTCCGACCCACCGAAATACCCCATTATCTCTGTTGTGGGAGGCCAGTTACAGCATGCGGCCGCGCTTGGGCCTGCCGTTATCTAACTACAAGATAAGACAAGAAACTCAACAAAAGTCATTTATATTTGGCCGTACTAGTGTGTTGGAATGTTTGTAGCCTATAAATAGTGTTTGATGATAGTCTAGTAGTGATTTGAAAAAAATTTAAGATTGTGGGCACATAACGGATTTTGACCAAGTTATCTTCTGAAGATTCAAAAATTTTAATTATTCAAACTGCTTCGAAGCTCAAAATGATTCATAAAATTCCCTCCAGCTACTCAGCATAGTAGAAAATCATAAGCCACGTCCTCTTGATCTCCTTCTTTAAATACAAACATCACGGATGTAAATATAAGCAGTGTAATATCGGCATTGAAGTCGTAACCCAAATCAAATATTCGGAGAACATCTTCAAGGTTTTACGTGAAAAGACTGTATAAACTTACATGAAAAATGCATTTTGCGACTTTTATGGTTCAGCGTTGCCTCAGGCTAAGAAAGGAGTTTTGACTGTTTTATTCCAAGATTTAGAGATGCCGTCATTTATGCTGAAAATGGAAAACGACTTGGCTTAAAGGGTGACGGCCTTTAAACGCACTTCGCCGACTTGACTTTTGTAAGAGAGGTGTGGGAAAAGGAAGGGAAGGGGGAAGGGCCCATTTGAGACGGGAGAGACCCCTCTTTGAGCCTTTTAAAATGTCAAGGTGGGAAATGAAGCGATATTAGTTGGGAGGAGGAGGGAACCCGATTTACCGGGTGAAAACAATTGAGTGGGAGATAGCGAATGGGAGGTAGAAAGAGATGGAAGAAGGGTTCGTTCATCGCCCGACTCAATTCCAGAAAGAGAACGTCGTTGATTCGTGTCTTATAAATTGCCTGCTTGGGTCATCTCATTAGATACAATGCCTAACAAGTCACTCCGTTGTTTGTTCAATCGAATCTGGATATCAGAAAGTGTCGTTTTCCGTCTTTCGGATCTTTGTTCACTTTACGGAACCTTGTTATCGCCCAGCAGTAGGTACAAAGGGGAAATCGCTGATTTCATCTGTTTTAAAACGAATAAGACCAGTCAGTACTCGAAAACATTTTCCATTCACATCTGCCATCAAACCAATCATACTCGTTCGTAGATCCTGACTTTCCTCTACATTTTGATTGACCAGACTCCGAATAAATAGATTTAGGTAGATTGGATTGGATTTGTTGACTCTCCTAACCAGTTTGTCAGCTCGTATGTTCCCTGCTGGAGATCCGAGGTATCCGCTGAAGAAATACACACGAGACGAAACGTTCGTATAAATCGGTGCAAATTTCATGACAGAATATAATATTTTTGATATGAAAATCACATCCCTAATCTCCAGCTAATTTCTCTAATCCCTAACGAAGCTAATCTCCAGGAGGGATGTAAACACTATGGGTTTACATGATTTATTAAAACGTTTGCCGGAGGTTCGAGCCTAATTTCAACCTTATACATTATAAATAAAATCAGCGTTAGCAAGAAACTGAAATTGGACCTAAAATTAAAAAATTTTCGGCTATTAATAATTAAACTGTTCCACAAGGAACCTACCATACTTACTTCCAAGGCCTGGGCTTCCAAAAGCTGGCATTCATATCCTAAAATCACCCAAATAATAATTACAAATATGGAAACTTGGAGCTTCCCCCCAAGAACTGGGTTCAAAAATACGTTTTTCCAAACGTAATTATTATTGGTATATTTCAATTTTTAGCATTTATTTTCAATTGTCTTGCAAAAGAGACTCTGGGTATGGGAAATTTCATAATAAAACTGAGTCAGTTAGGGTGACTCGCCCAGTGAATGAACACCCCCCAGTGAAGGAACAGTACGAGGTTATTTGGGAATAATAAGGCTTGTGGTGCACCCTGGTGATAACGGTGTTTTTCATTAGTTCCATCAACATCTCATAGATAGCAGGGTGAAGCAGTAGATAAAAAAAAGTCTGCCATCTTCTTTGGTTTTGATGTTATCAGCAGGTCAGTCTCCAAAAACGTCTCTGGGGGTAAGAAATGGAGTTGGCCATTACGTGGGGATTAGTGTTTAGAGGAAAGTAAAATGCTAAATCAGTCAATGGCATGCTTTATTATTGTAGCTGATATGTTTTTCTAGCGAGAACTAATTGGGTAGAAGGGAATTTTTTTGATTATGATATGTTTTGTTGTGTGTTCATACTGTGGGAGCTAAAATATGACCTCCAACCAGTAAATGAACGACAGTAAAATGACTGTTCATTCACTGGCTGGAGGGTTATTTCACGGTTTTAAATCGAATGGAGGCTTCCCAAGTGAAGAAACAACTAAACTGCTGATTTTTTGCCTCAACTTGTTTGAATAACTAACCTATCCAGTGAATGAACTATATGAACTATAATGTTCATTCACTGGAATGTCAGGGTTCATTCACTAGGAAATAGTGTTCATTCATGGGGTGAAATACATTAACTCCTTTATTGTGGAAAATTAGCAATAAAAATCAATTTTTCTCTTCTTCTCCCGTGCTATTCTTGTTCCTTACATAATTTTAAACAACATCAGACAAATTCAAGTAGTGTAGTACTGCAACTTTAAGAACTATATACATTAAAGTTCGTCGCTAGTGTGCTAAGAGCTTAAGTGTTCATTCATTGGGCGAGTCACCCTATCCATCTTCATGTCATATCAGCGTATGTGCCATATTCCTTTTAAAAAAACTGATTATGTCTCTACTTGATAATCTTGTGGACTGTGTAGACTGATGCTAATACGACAAAGTCGTCTTCCTGATTATTACTTTTCGTTACGAAATCGACCAACGGAACGTCGAGCCGCTCACGAAAAGAAACACGGAAGAATAACTGGTTAGAAACGAAGGGGAAGAGTGGTAGCGGCATCTAAATTTGGAAGAAATAACGGAGCCTAGGGGCAGTTGGTTCGAGGAATCTATTAAAAAACTGTGGGCAAAGACGAGTGTTGATTGGAGTCTCGCAAGACGTCTTCTGAATCGGTGGACGAAGGCGTTTTCGATGATGAGGGAGTATTCAATTCCGACCAGGAAGAATTCTTGTGAGCTCTGAACGCCTAATGCCCTAAAAACACTGAATTCATAAGTATGCCTGGAAATCATTCAAAGTATTCCAAAATCTCAACTTGTTTAAAGGCATGTGGGAGAATTTGTGAAATTTTGTAGAATAAGGTGATTTCCCCCATCGAGTTTTGATGTTTAATCATTTTCAATATGTACTTGTACAATATGTATTCAAGCACCCATTAAAAAAAAGTTCACAACTACCTGTTGGTAAAATTTAAACGAAGATAAAATTTCGGTGTTTAAAAATATTTTCTGGACACCAATTCTTCTTATATTCGGAAATCTGTAGGTGGAGCACTCATTCGATCCACTCCTCTCTAACTTACCTGGTTACCCTACATAACGCATTCATATGTGCCAGCTAATTTTGGTTTATTATTTTCAATAATGAACCTTTGGAATCGACCAAGAAAATTTTTTTCAACAACCCCTCAAAATTTGATGGTTTACGTTTCAAGGTAAGTAGAATCCAAAAATCGAATACAATTTTGGCCGTCCGTCCGCCGTACGCCGTACGCGGCACTTTTGCCACTTAGCATTGACCGATTTTGATGAAATTTGGTACGTAGGCTCCATTTGGGGTCTAGTTGTGCCCCGAAGATTTTGGTTGATGTAGGTCACTTCTGAGGGTTCCAAAATCAATTTTGAAATTTTGAAAACGCCCTAACTCAAAAAATTTTGTTATAAAGGTATTTTTTCCCCTTCAATCTGAGATTCTATAGAATTTTTTGAGACCACGCGGAGCTTTGTAGGATAAACCGTTCGCTCCCCACGAGAATTTAAAGTTTGGACGTACGATAAATCAGAAACACGAGTGTGAATCGCAAAAGAGGCTTAATTTCCGTTCAAATTAAAGCTGACCGAAATGCGATCGATATTTTTCTTCATGTTGGATGATTGGTGGCTTTGCAGAGGAGTGATCTATATAGAAAAATAAAAAATAGTAAACCTTTGTGTAATAATTTGCAGCGTTTTCCTTCAGTAATGGGTGGGCAAGACCGCCATCAGGTTTGAAACAGTATTGTTCTAGGGGATCTGGAGAATCTGATTAATTAATGAGAATAATTTAATCGTTGTTGTATTCTACCCCTAGAGAACTATACGTTTCGTTAGAATACCTATTCCTTGGTGGATATCAACCTAAGACTAGGGATGATGAATGAAATATTCAAATTGAATTAGGAAAGATAATAGATATATCATCCTATAATCAATGAGGCTTGTATCTATATGTGATGGGGGAGAAGTATCAATAGCGCGTTCCAATTAGACCGTCGGATTTGAACCACGTAGGTAAGGGAAGTGATCTTATATGAAAGTAGGTACATACAGATCGATGTCTGGAATGAGACTGGGGAGCAATCCTTGAGTTGTGATTTGGGGGAACAAAGGAACTGTTCCATCAAATCAAGCAACTGTCAGAGCAACTGTTGCTCTGTCACAGGTTTCATGTGTTAGCATACTTGCAGTTAACCGCTTCTGACCCCATGGGTTGTATACAACCCATAACTTTGCAGGCTTCTCTATCCTTTACAAAATGGTTAAGAAAGCTTGCAAAAGTGTTTGTGTCTTCTGAAGCAATTCGGGAAGACGAGTTAAGGGTTAGGGATAGGTTGGGGATGGGTAGGGGTGAGTTAGCGATGGGTTAGAGATAGGTTTGGGATGGGCTTGGGATGAGTTGAACCAACCATCTGAATGGTTCACTTACCTGAATAAGAGTCGAAATTGCTCCAGCCAGTTCCACTCAGTATATACCATTTTACCGGACTGTGAAAATAAGTACAGCTTAGTCAGTTCAGTACTTAGTTTATTTAGTTTTCAGTAGTTTCTACTTCTTGATTTGTGATTTGGAATTTGTCCTATACTATGATTTTTAGTGCCTCATTTAAGTGGGCAGTGAGTGTCGATTTTTGTATAGCTGAAAGATTAATTAATAAATAATTCATTTCAATATAATGCTTATTATTCACTTCCACGAATATTTTGTGATTGATGGAACCTCTCAAATTTTGGTTACGTGGAGACCCGGTCGGTCTTATACAACCCACTTATTACTCAATGACCCAATAAAAATAAAAATCTAAAAAAAAATCGTGAATCATCCCTAGGCTTTCCCCTAAATAATTATATCTTGGTCAGATTTAAATGGGGACTGAAGGGGTTAATTTGATTGAGTGATTTTGGTAGTCGTGGTTAAGAGGTAGGGGTTGAGAGGCAGTGATAAGCTATTACTTGAAAATCGAGTTCTGTTGTTTTGACCGAGGACAGAACGAAGAGCCAGCGAATGACCGACCTTGATCAGGTCTCCCGTTAATGAGACTCTTGACTGTACTTAACAGAGACTCGTCCATCTTGTTCGGCATCCGGTGAATGGGACGAGTGTGGGGTGCGAAAACGCGCCAGCGACGGGTCATTTGCGGCCCGATGATGAGGACAGAAGGGATCGAACACCGTAAGGCAATCAGCCGTGTCCAGAGACCATATGAGTCGACCTCGTAACGGTCATCTCAAGGAGGTTCTGGCATTGGAATACACGTCGTACGTCGTTCTTGTCAAGACATCGAACTAACTGAAGGCCAGTTAGAAAGTCAACTAACAGGAGGTGACTTCGAAGAGTGAATCTACAATTTTACCAAACACGAGTTTCCGTAACCAGTTATTTCCGTACATGGTCCTAATTACAACAGATTGCTAGTTAGAGGATATATTAAAGAATATAGATCTATCAGCTACCTCTTTGCCAATGTTCGCCGAATGTCCAGGAACTCAGAAGAGAGCGAGTTTAGTTTCAGGTTCTCCCAGTCTAGTCACAATCATCAGCAATTGTGCTCCTAGCTGTTGCGAATGGGAATCGACACCAACTTTGATAGATTGAAGGGAACTAATAGTATCGGAACATACCACAAAACTTGACTTTCTTCCTTTAACTTCAACTCCATCTTAATTCTGGAAAGCTCGCACTGGAAATACGAAACATAGATCATCAGGTAGATTGGATTCATGGATACAAATGTCAACGAATATGGCACATATCACCAATATCGGGTCAAAAAACGGAAAAACATCGCATCTGCCAGCTAGAATTTAGACGGAGATTTAGCTTGCTCCCGTTGGTGAACATTCGTTGATGGCTCGCATCAAAGAGCATGAAGGTTGATGTGGAATTTATCTTGCTGTTCTTCTTCCTGTAGGTGGTTGGGACAATTTTCCAACCATTTTATATGAGTTACGGACATTACCTGTACCGTGAATTATTATAAATGTAAGAAAAAATTTGTATGAGGTAATTTAAATCTTGCTTTTCAATTATCCTTTCTTAAAATATCAATCAAAGTGGTTGTTCAGTACCATTATATTGATAGCCCACGTGTTTGGAGAGAGACTAGTTAATTTGTGATAAGCTTCAGACATACGTTAATTTGAGTGAGAAATTGCTTTAGATGAATCCAGGTTGATTACAGGATTTAATTAAAAATTAAATGATTATTAGATATCCTCAGAAGAAGGATTGAGTAAAATTGACTTCCCATGTGGATTTGCAGGACATTTAAGTTATTTTGGGGGGAAACCAACTTTTAAAACATGCTAAGTAATGCATGCATTCCAGGGGACGTCGTATTGGATAAGTATTAGGTCAATTTACACTAGTTGGTAAGCGATAAAACTGTTTCACTCAATGTAGTTTATTCAGCATTTTAGGACAGAAATAGTCCCTCGCCCTCACCATTATCCACCATAACATCTCGAGCGGCATGGGAGCCTCGAATTTGAAGAGCATTTTAAAATCCATGATGTACGATACCCAACAAGCGAATTCGAATTCAACCCCCTCTCCCCTCAGTGGTCGTAGCGATGAACTTTCATCTATTAGTTTTGGTAGGCATCCACGAAACATGTGGTTTTTGGTGTCCTGGCACCATGGTGGCACCACTGATTTGTTTCACGGTGACACAAAGAATAATTCATAGTAATTATAAGGTATATTGATTTTTCCTCAAATTCGAACAAACAACAACATTGAGTACATCGAGTATAAAGAAACCGAAATTTGAAAAATCTGATATTTTGTGAATATTGTCCCTCCACTTGTCCCCTCCCCTTGCGAATTTTGATACTCTGTTGGAATAATGAGCAATTTGGAAGATTTTTGAGTCGAACAAAAACAGAAACACGCAAAATGGTTGGAAATTGAGGCCTGGGCAGAGTTTACAAGATTACGCCCGCAAACGCACGTTTTTTAAGCATTAACCCTCCCTTTCCCCCTTTAAAAGGCAAAATTCTAAATTCTGGTGACGTAGTGCACAACTAGATAATTTTTCGCGTATAACAAAAAAATAACCAGGAAAATCGGTTGGAAACTAAGGCCTGGGCAGAATAAACAAGATTTTGTCACACAAACACAATTACACATACACACGCAGACATACACCTACGATGTTTTTCGCGGAATCGGACTCAGAATGGTCTAAAATGGATTAGTGTGTGGTTATTTTTTTCTGTTGAGTGTTGTCCAACTTTACCCCAGGTCGATCCTTAAGGACGCCCAAGTCGTACTGTGGGACGTCCTAAAAATCAGTTTTTCTAACTTCTTATTAGAGCGCAAGGTATGGGTAGATCGATACCCTCCATTTGAAATGTGTAGACCATACATATTTATCCATGAGGAAACTATGGGTTTCTACTTCAATACGCATTGAGTTGATATTTAAATTTAAGTTAAGGTAAGGTAAGGTAAACAGCAATTTCAGGTTGGACTTTCGTCCGACTGCCATTCCCGGCGTCGCGCACGTCATCAGCTGTCTTCCAAAGGGAAGATCAGAATTTGTTCCCGCTCATGGCTTCCCGCTCTGGGTTCTGATGATGGGGGGGGGGGGGGTGAAACCCGGGATGCACAAAAGCCCCCCCCCCCCCGGGGTTAGACCTGAACACACGACCTCCCCGCAGTAGCCAGTCCAAGAATCGTCCATAAAGGACTCGCGCCGCAGCGGCCGCTGTCACAGCTGATCCCGATATTCAATTAAATAACAGTAGTTATTGTTCAAAATAACAGCCTTGAATAAGGATCTCTTTGGAAAAATGTAAACACTTGCGAAACATTATGCGGAGTTGTTCAACTGCTACACGAATACAAATCTTGTTAACCTCAGCAGTAAGATGACAAAATGTGCCTTCTTAAATGAATTTTTTGAAAAATTGATTTTGATTTGCAAAGCATGTCATTTCTTGTGTGAGTGTCTCCTCTCAAGCACTTCAAACTTCAACTATTAACAAGCTCTCAACATGGAGACAGAGACAAGAAATTATTCGTGAAGAGGGCGCTTTCATCAAGATCAGATAAGTTACGGATGGCTTTAAAAGCGTTGACAGCGGTTTTTATGAATTCGTTAATGGAAAAACACTAGTAAAACGCCGATAAAATTCTATTGTTGTTCTCCTCGAATCCAAACGATTAAACGACTCCACTATAATTTGGTTCACCTCGTTTTATGACGACCATCCTCTCAAGTTTACTGTTCTCATTAGAGTTTTATGGATCAGATCGTTAAGCAATATGACACCACGGATTAGCAGGAAATGGGCCCAAGTGCCGGAAAGATTGGCTTCCCCAATAAAAACTTTTTCCTTTCC
Source organism: Apolygus lucorum (assembly GCA_009739505.2). Classification (NCBI taxonomy): domain Eukaryota; kingdom Metazoa; phylum Arthropoda; class Insecta; order Hemiptera; family Miridae; genus Apolygus; species Apolygus lucorum. The sequence continues at coordinate 899,646 of CM019178.2, forward strand.
AGAGGGCATTGGAGGTGGAAAAGCCTCTTATAGCTAACTGGCAATTCAGCTCCTCGCCTCAGCCTTTTGTAGCTTTCGATATGAAACTGGTGCGTGATCGAGTGCGTTGGATCGCTTTTCGTCGGGCAGGGAGTCGCTTTGTCACTCGCTATCACAAAAGTAGGGTGATCGGCAATCTTTTCTGAAGTTAAAATTAGTCCTAATTACTTCAGATTACTAATCACGGAATGATGACGGGTTAAAAGAAACGGATGCACCCTATGTCGCATTACTGCTGTTTCCACGGTCATTCAGGAGGCAAAAGTGTTGTCTTCACTATAGGGTGGAAAAGTCGGTCAACATCGAAATATCCATTCTTATTTTGACCTTGCTGAATGGTTTCTTCCTCATTTCTATGTGTTTCGGTGGTATTTCTCATACATTGAATGATTTCACTACTTTTTAGCCGAATCGAACGTAATAATATCCATCAATTAGATACAACTTAACTCCATTCCAATGCTATAAGACAGATTTCTGTGAATTGGCCAGTTTTGATTACAAACGTCATAATATATAATTGAATTTTTGTATTGAAAATATCGTATTCATTTTCATAAATGGGTCCAAAATATACGTGTATAATCGTACTTTACTTTGAACAAGCCTCCCCCCCCCCTTACAACAAATTTAATGAGAAACTTTAGAAGTTTTGTAAAGAAATTACTTATTTGATTGGTAATATTATCACGAAGTTTCAAAATTTCGAAACTTTTCATTCGTTGAGCCATAATTCAATGACTAAAACTGAACATTAATAAAACAAATTTAACCTAATTAGATAATCAGAATCAGGTATGTTGCATATTATACTGGAAGAATCGTCATGACCAGCTATTGTATCAGAAATTATACACTCCCCAACTTTAGAGAGATTTTATTTTTGAAAAATCACAACGTAGGTGCTTACTTTTCATTGAAAGTGTGATGAGTTGCCCTTCATCAACCACATTAACCCCACAAGGACGCCCACGTATTATTGTGTTACGTCCTAAAAAACGAAGAAGCTGTGGAAAGTCAAAGCTCTGGATTGGAATTCGCAAGGATACAATGTATAGAAGATGGGGCCACTCTCGGAAGACATGGAGAAGATTGATGAAATAAGAGGCAAGTCACTTCAGGAAGACTTGGAACAACATCAAGATCCTGGCCAGAGAAAGAGACGAATTACGTAGTTATTCTCCCTACGCTCCTGAATAAGAGTTACAAGTATGAATCAAACTCCAGAGCTCATCACAAGTACAATGAGAATAATTTTCAAAAACATGGTGAAAATCGAACAATCGGTGTGCTGACTCAATCTAAAGTGATTTTTGATAATACAGGTTTTCTGTCGATTCATGATCCAAGTTCCCCTCATTTTCCTAAATTAATTGTAAAAATAAAGATAAATCTTTTGTATTTCTTTCTCATTATAACACATGATAATAATGTGATTGATTATTTCGATAACCTACATTTAAGGAGGTTAGTAGTTGGGAGTGGTCAGGGGGAAAGGAGTGTACCCCACTTCCCTTTAAACGGACCTCAACGTACCTATTTTCCAATTACTTGGGTACTCTGATCCTAGTTGAATTAGTACGTCGTTTTTTATTGTAACACTGTTCATTTTGAATACCAGCTATTTTCTATTCACCACCAATCTCTTTTTGAAGGAGCTTCAATTAAATAAATAATTCAACTAACGTCATTCAGTGGCTAACGAACAGAGAAATAAACTACTGAGCATTTACAAGGTCGGATGAGGGTTGAATATTCATGACTACTTGACAACTTCCGACGACATCAGATGAGAGGCTTTTGAATATTGAAGCTGAGAAGCTGTCATTGAAGAGTCCCCGTTGCTTCATCACCCCGAGTATCATTGAAATCACAATCTTCTCACCTCAGCCCTGGACAACTTTTTAAAAAAGGGATACATTTCAATTAAAATTAATATCGTTTGCTAACAACTTATTAGTGACGAAAAACGTTACAAGTATTTAAGTAGAACGCAGCTGATGTGCAAAGATCGTTCTAAATCTGACTCCGTTACCTAATGATTCCTAGCTCAAATTTTACGTTGCTCACATATTAATTCCCGACATTTTTTTCAAGTAAAATAAACATAATCTTCTTTCAAAATAAGATTCTACGCTCATTTTGGTTCTTGTTTCTGGTAAAATTATACAAAATACTGGACCAATTAGGATGAAATATTCGTCTAAATTTGAGCAAAATAGGTCGAATTTGGTGTAAGAAAAATATGCTCAGAGGATGTAACTTTTTTGCACAAGCTATCTCCTTTGTGTCAAAGTTCCTTAAGAGCCCAACTGGACAATCCGCGATATTTACATCGAAATCATGGAAATGGTTGACGTTGATCTTGCTACAAAATTTGTAGCATATTTAGGTAGAATATTTAATATTCTACCTCAGCAAATACTTGTAATCAGGGAGTAAAGACATTTTTGAGAGACCGTTCAATGTAAAGTTCTTCACAAACATTACCTCCATATTGAAGAAAAATGGGAGGGTGGTAAATTACCAAAAATGCACCGCTATCTTGTTATCATCCCAAGTTTGCTTTTATTAGGTTGAACGTACACATTGTAAAACGGGGAGTCATTTGTACAGATTTTATGTTCTTTTAAGATCTCCCTTATGCTAAGAACACGGCTCTACCGTTGATAGCAAAAATCAAATATGCTCTTACCCAGAAACACATCATTATTCCAAAGTTCCGCCGTCAATTGAAGCAACAAGTGAGCGACATTAAATTCTATTCGAAGGAACAACAATAAAAAAAAGGCATTTGATCACGTAAAATTTGGCTCACTTCCGTCAGCAAACGTTCTTGTGACATCCACACTCGTGTTACTGACTCATTCGTTCAACACAGAGTAACTGAGGCAACCAACCCTGCCAAAATAAGTGGCTGGAGAGGGGTGTAGCTACAACTAGCTCATTTGAACTCCATCTTAAATTGATGAAAACGTCATGAACATTCAGTTGTAAGGCACCTGATTAACTGTCCTCATTGGGCGAATGGTTAGTCCCACAGAGCTCTGGGTTGAATCATTTTTGAAAATTTTGAAAACGTTCAATTTTTCATCGCTTGAAAAAACAGTACCTGTGTATCGAACGGTTTCCCCCTACTTTTTACCCCTTAGAAAAGACTGACAATAATCAAAGACTTTGGGGCACAGCTAGACCTCAAATGGTGCAGAGATAATAAACCAAATTTCTTAAAAATTGGTCAGCAGTAACTGGAAACTCAATACGGCGTGCAGCTAATGGACGGAAATTTTTTTCATTCGATTTTGTTTAATTTTTCCCATCTATGAACTTTTGGAATTGAGCAAGAAAAACTTTGTATTTCAATTTGGCATTGGAATTATTATTGAAAATAATAAACAAAATGATTAAAACAGACAGCGGGCGTTTCCTGGACACAGCATAATCGCCATTGATGAAGAATCGGACTGGGATTGCAATGATGCGCTCAATGAGGCCGATGTAGGAACGGGAAAAGTTATAGTAATAGAGTATTGTCTTGCCAAAATGACTCATTTAACCCATTTGGAACCTCCTCTGAACATCATTTAGAAGTAAACTTTTGACGTAATCGTTTACTTCTGCTTATTTTCTTGATCTAGAATATTCACCTCAAACCCTACCAGCGTTAGTTTAGTTCAGAACGTGATTCAGTACAATTGTTTCTCATTTGAAAATGGACCAATCTGTTGGTGTTGAATCGCTGCTGAATAACTTGGTTTAAATAATCAAAATATATATTTTTGTCAGTGTTTTTTTAATTTTCTTTTTACCAGAATGTTTATTTATGGGATAAAATTGTTTTGTTGGAATTTGTTCAAGTTATAACTTCACAAGAAGTGGTTTTACATCAGCGATGCCATATGGCACCGCTGGTCTCTCAGGGGCTCTTAGTTGCTGTCTCATAGCCTCTACATTTCTTATCCGATTTCGAAGAAATATTCGGAGATTGTGTGGGTAGTTGATGTTTCGAGATCAGCTACTATGCATCGGATCATCTATTCAATCGGGTTATGGATACGAGGAACCTATGTGCCTCACCCACTTGGCAGACTTTTTTTCATTGCAGGCCTGAATTTTCTGTTCAAGAAGCCCTTGATGGAGGTACCAATTGGTGACATCCCTGATGGAATTAACCAATACACCCGATGGAATGTTGAACCACCTGAGCCAAATGTACTGACTGATGAAGTCAGGCGAATATACAAGGTGTAGTTGCTGGCCACAGCAAAATTATTCAGATTTTTGACAATCGCTGCTACTGGGATCTGAAATCTGACAAGAATTGTAAAATTTTAATTTTAAAATTTTTAGCAATGCTAGGCGACGAAAGTTTTTTTTTTAATTATACAACGTCAAGGAGACATTCAGAATCGTTTGTGAGGTACCTACAAATACCGTCTTCTTGAGTGTTGGACGACATCCTGTTTGATCGCAGGGACCATTATGTCGTGAACACCTATCATAGGTGTCTTTTCGTCTTTTCATAATGAAAAGAAGAAAAGAAGTGGGCTGGCTTCAACTGGAAGTCCCAGACTAGAACAATGTGCCACAAGTCCTATGTGGGCATATAAGTGGTTTGTTCTATGTTATTTTATCGAAAATTTGAATGTTCCATAACAATATTTCTCTCATAGGATTTTCAAATGTATCGTTTTGTGGTAAAAAATACAGAATTGACTAAATTATGTTATTATGTTCATGTGAATATTGTTATTCCTTCTATTTACTACCAGGTAACAGTTTATTTTTGTTTAAAAAACTTATATCCTTGGTCTTCACATGCACTCCATCGGACGTGTCATATCTTACCAGCGGTGCCGTATGGCACCCACCAATTTCAGTAAATTGGCTATTGGCAGAATTTTTTCAATATTTTTCCTTTGTTCCTGAGGTCAAAATTAGTGAACCTACAAAGTTTTGTGTAAAATTTGATCAAAAAAAGATACGGTTTCAAATGGGTTAATGTATTTCTCTCCCAAAATGGAGTTTAAAGTTCAAAACATTAAACTCCTACCCAGAAAGTCATCACAAATGTGAAGGATGGATCCCAATCTGGAATATGTCTTTGAGGAGAAGATGAAACAATAGAAAGATCATGAGCCCCATCAATCCTAACCATTTCGCCACATCTCAGTCGAGGCATCTGTGAGTTGTTTGTTTTAAAACTTCTTCCACAATATCATTCAGGCCTTTCTGGTTCATTCATCTCCGACACCAGTTGTACGACGTAAATGTTTGTACCTGAGGTATGTGGGGTGCAGACGTAAGGACCTCTGGTTGGGAGCACAAATATGTCTCTCGTGAAAAATTAAATATGTCTCAGATTTTAATCCGTCTTTCAAAGGAATCTATATACCAACATAATGTTTACAAAACGGCTTTTGTAAACGGAGCGATAACCCCGATTACACCACACATCCTCCTCAACTGACGAGCTTTTGTAACTTTTTTCAGTGTGTGTTTTTTGTGACTTTTCCATCCGCACAATGCAGCTCAAAGGTCTCAGAACAAATCGAGAGTCCACGGATTTTATTTTGTGGACGTCGAGAGTGAAAAGAATAGTTGGAACGGTGGACCAGTCCAATCGATTAACCACACTCGATTTTTTTTCGAGCGCATCCTGTCGTTCATCCTTCTAGTTTTCACTACAGTGACTTTTTTATGTGATGATGGCCGATGGGCTCTCGTCGTGACATAGTGTCAAAATCAAGTTCAATAGAGACGCAGAGCCACGTGGCTGAAGATTACGTCATTTTCGGGTGGAACAGGAGATAGGAGTCGTGGAAAAATGTAATTCTGTTAGTCGTGTTTTTGCACCGATTTGTACTTTAAAACCGTAAGCTGTGCAGATTTGAACCCAAATGTGACTTGGAACGTGGATGACATTTTTTCGTACCTAAAATTCAGACGAAATGCATTTGCTTGTCAGGGTAAGTAATCCTTTTTTTTTTGCTTCCGAGTCTACCAAGTTAATTTAAGCATTGTTTTCGATTTCCAAGGTTAAAAACGCTGCAAATTATTACAAAATGGTTTATTATTTTTTATTTTTCTATATTGATCACTCGTCTGCAAAGCCACCAACCATCCAACATGAAGAAAAACATCGATCGCATTTCGGTCAGCTTTAATTTGAACGGAGATTAGGCCTCTTTTGCGATTCACACTCGTGTTTCTGATTTATCGTACGTAAAACCTTTAAATTCTCGTAGGGAGCGAACGGTTTGTCCTACAAAGCTCCGAGTGGTCTCAAAAAATGCTAAAAATTCTGTAGAATCTCAAATTGAAGGAAAAACAATACCTTTATATCAACATTTTTTGAGTTAGGGCGTTTTCAAAATTTCAAAATTGATTTTGGAACCTTTAAAAGTGACCAAAATCTTCGTGACACAACAAGACCCCGAATGGAGCCTACATACCAAATTTCATCAAAATCGGTCAATGCTAAGTGGCAAAAGTGCCGCGTACGGCATACGGCGGACGGACGGCCAAATTTTTATTCGATTTTTGGATTCTACGTACCTTGAAACGTAAACCTTCAAATTTTGAGGGGTGTATCAATTTTTTCTTGGTTGATTCCAATGGTTCATTATTGAAAATAATAAATCAAAATTAAAATGTACTCCAAAATCAAAATTTCTAATCACGTTTCGCATTTTGGACCTTGCTGAACCATTTTGGATCCATGTATGTCTGTTTGTTTGTGTGTCCGTCAAGAACGGAGATATTGCCGGATTTCGATTAAATTTTCAGGGATTGTGTGAGTTGAAATTGACATGGTCCCCAATAAAAATCATCACCCCCGGATTGATGGTAGCCTCCTAGAATCAACTGATTAACAAAATTACTGAAATGAAGTTCATCCGCAGGAAATTGAATAAAAATAATTTTACAATCTGTAGTAGATGCCCTGGAGGTAACAGTAAATACCGTGTTACACTGTCCATTTCTCCGACGCCAGTAAGGAGTCCCGTCTGAGGGGGAGGTAAATTTGTTATGCTGACTTTGTTGTCCGACAAAAATGACAAAAATCATATGACAAAAAGCATATGACAAAAATGTGCTCCATTGATCTAATAATATCGTTACGACTTCTAAGTGATCCGTTCCCTTTTCTGGACACTACCAAGGTACGGTTATTTGTGCTCCCGGGACCAAAGACGAACGTGGATCAATATTGCGTAATTTGCACCTTAGAAGGTTCATAACCAAATTGTTGTTGGCAGACTTTGAGTGCCGACTTCCTAATGTTTGCTTCGCTTCTGCAATCCGAGGGTGTTTACCAACATGCAATCCTGTTTGACTGTGACCGAAGAAGCACCTCCGCTTTCAAAACAACTGGAACCTTTTGTTTCCCTGTGTGCGCTTCTTTCGCCTTGTTTGCCTCTTTCATTATTCTGTCATTCATTAGATTGTTTCTCTGGAACTAATGAAGAACCTGTTGCGTGGATTGAATGATGACAGGGCGAAGTTTTGCGTATTGCGGTATAATACAAGACGGTGGATTTCATACTCAATCCGATTTGGTGGGGCTTCGGAACATGAGGTGACAACACAGTGATGAGCCATGATTCCAATTGATGATATAATTTTATATCATTGAACAAAAATAAAAGAAATTAGAACCAATTAAATTCATAGGAAATCTAGTGAAAAGGACTAAAACTTATAATCAACAAACATTGGGATTGGATCTATTGAAAATTGTTTAAAGCGCTGCAAGTTATTACACAACGGTTTTTATTGTCCTTGAAGTTCACCCTCCAACTACCTTCAAAGGACCAGAGGGAGGTGGGAAGGGAGGGGTTTGGATCCTTGGCTAGAGGAACCCAATATTGTTCAGATAAATTTCACAATAAACGTACATTTAAAAGTTCTTGATCGTCTGGGTGTTATCATTCGTTTCTTGAAATTTAACATTATCTTACAATGATGATTAAACGTCATGGAACATTTATGTTGGAGCCAGTGGGGTAACTGATTGTAAGTAGGTACTCAGGAAGCCCTACCTACATGTACCTATTACTGGTTATCCTAGGTGATCTGAATCAGATGATATTGATAGATAGTTCGAAGGACCACCCCCTTTTGAATCTAGGGAGAACAGATATGTGAAAAGTGATAAGAGAGATTAGATGTGAAGGGGTGATAAGGTGATAAGAGCCAGAAAAAGAGGTAGACTTAAGAAAATAGGTAATATATGTATATTCAGAAATACCCCGTGCTGAAGAAGGTGCAGATAACAGGTAGAAATAGATAAGAGATTGGTGCTACCTATAAGTACCTATCTACCTGCTCTTAAAAGTGGCCACTGTAGAAAGATGAAGAGAAATTGCAAGGCTGTTGTTATGCATGCATGTCTCACCCACTTGGGTGTTCAGACGTTGTTATTACACTGAAAGTTACTGTTCTTATTTATACTGGAGAAGATGAAAGTTTACCTATAAGAAGAAAAGGTTACAGAAGAAGTTCCTGGACGTGTAGGTACGTGCGTAGGTGTGTGTTCCAGATCCAAAGATAGCAACAGGTTGCAGTGATGAAGAGGGGGGGTCATGCAAAATTACAGGTATTTAATTACCCAACTTACAAGTGATCTCAGAAGGGCGTGAGTACCTGATGAAAGTTTGCATACCAGGAAGGAGATTGAATATGATGTGGGATCCAACGGCAGGAGCAGAGTTCCCATCCAGGTGATAAGCTTCAGAAAGACCGGGTGCCAAAGCCGGTGTAGAGCATGCCGTGAGCGGTGAGATGCGAAACGGACGATAAATACGGAAAGCTAGCGCTAGCACTGTTTGTTACGAGGTTGTGCGATGTAGGTGATCGTCACAACAGATCGCGATGCCGCGGACAAGAGAAAAAAGGCAGATATATGGAGAGTTACACATTTTTGTTTAGGTTGAATGGCAAGAGGCAAAACGAGCAGGCGAGAAGTTGGTGTAACACACGGACGGAGATGGCTGCGGTGACGTCACGCTTCAGCCTAAACCCAACTGAGGCACAATCACGCACTGGTCACTGATTTTATTGAAATGTTGCCCAGCATTGCATAATAATATAAAGAAAATGTACATGCATTGATGCATAAATATCAATAAGAGCATTAAAAGAAAGATATAAGACAAAACAACCATGCACAGAGAAGGAATAGAATGGAAGTGATGGTAGCACATCAGACATAGGCTCGAAAATACAGGTATCCTTAATCGCCCATTCCTAATCAGGACTCACTGTGATAAGAAGACAGTGATAAAGACAATAATAATGGTTTTGTGCCTAGTTAGTGTGGTGTTTGTGAATTTAGTGCATTTTGAGGATATTTCCTCCCCTTTTTCTGAAGTGAGTCGAAAATACGATTCAGGCGTAAACAATTTATTAGGTGATTAATTTTCTTAATTAAGCGAACGGTTGGTCCGACAGAGTACTGGTATCAAACAATTCTTAACAATTTAGGAGATTTCAAATCAAAGAAAAAACAATAGGTATCTCAAAAGTTCTCAAGCAAGGGCTTTTTGAGAACGATTTCCCCCAATTCTTACCCCTTAGAAGTGACTGACTATAGCCAGAAGCTTCGGGGCCCAACTAGACCACAAATAGAGCCGATATACCAAATTTAATCAAAATCGGTCCTCAGGAACTTTGAAGCGGTTACAATTTTATTTCTTCCTCGATTCTAAAGGTTTATTGTTAAAAATTCATTATTGATATCGGATTTGATTATCGAGAATGATCGAATATAATACATTTTGTTAAATCGCCTAATAGGAAAAAGGTTGGTACAACAATTTTACTAGACACGTAAATCCGAGTTAAATATTTGATGAGCTCATCTCAAACGGTAGCTTCTGTCACAAATAACCTTTCATGCCCCCATTATTTCGCGGAAGGAAATGTTAGCCGTTCAAAATAGGGAGCCGTGGATTTATGTTTACGCTCCGAGTAAAGGAAAATAATCTAGGAGAAAAATTACAACCTCGAAACCCCAATTTCCTTCGTTCTTTTTCCCTTCGAGTTGAATGCGCTTCATTTCCTCTCATAAATCTCTTGGAAAGTGACATATTTTGAAGCCGCTACACGAAACATACTTATCTTCAGACATTTGCCGGAACACGGAATTTCCTAATCTCCCAAAGCTTTTCGGGAACTTCACTCTGTTACGTTTTAAATAACTTATTTTTATCTCGGAGTTGAATGGAAATGAGGTACTTTCAGATTTGAAATAATTATCGTTTTATCCCCTAACGTTTGATGGAAAAGATGTATGTATCCTAAATTGTTAATTGACGGAAGTTTTTGTTGCACAGGTGAAAATTACATTTTGCTATTATCACGATGGACTTCTTGATAGTTTCAATGACAATCAACAACAAGTGAGAGATTGTATTTCGCAATTATTCTGTCATCGAAGGAACGGATAGATTTGTATCTTCAAAAAATTCGGAGTTTTCCAAATCGAGCGATTTGTAGGTTTCTGAACAATTTCGGTTTCGTGTCTGACCGATCGGAGAATAACAAACCGTCAACACATTCACTTTATGGAACTCTCCCGCGGGAATTGTCCACTTTCCAAGCCACGTGAATGATCAATTGCCTATGTAGAGCTTCCGTTTGTGCTAAAACCACTTTATTTATTTAGGCTTCTCACCAGAATCCACCGGAACCAGATCGAACATTTTTCTCACAACGCTCAGCTATTTCTTTGGCTGGAGATCGAAATTCCTATTTTAGGCTGATTTCCCCTGTTGTTTCAACTGAATAATAAATACCTAATAACTTTTCCTCAGTAATTTGTTTTTGAGATTGTTTTCCTGTTGTAAGCTTTTTGAAAGACAGTGTGAAAATAGGTAACATGGAATGTTGCATTTGTAGTGCTTCAAGTTGGCAAGCCTTCTTTCGTATCTTTTCTTCCAGTGATATTTTTTATGCGTTTGATACCATTGATTGATGATTTTTAGTTTATTATTTTCAATAATAAAACATTGGAATCGACCAAGAAAATTTTTTTTTAACCCCCCCTCAAAATTTGTTGGTTTACGTTTCAAGGTAGGTACGTAAAATCCGAAAATCGAACTAAAATTTACCCGTCCGTCCGCCGTACGCGTCACTTTTCCTAGCAACCATGGACCGATTTGGTTGGAATTTTTTATATGGGCTCCATTGTTTTGATTGGTTTACTTTCCCCACCAACGCTTATTGTGACATTTTGTGACTGATCAACATAATTTTGACCGATAATTATGTTGAAATCAGTCATTATGCGAGAAATACAAACTATGTCTCATGAATAATTATCAAACGTACCTCTATGAGTGAGTTTTAGTTGGGCTGACAAATTTACCTATTGATGTCCTACCTATTTGATATCCATATAATGATAAGTAAGTTGAATTTTCGATCAAATGTGAGGCACTCGGATCTTATGAAACAATGATCAGTGCAAGTATACCAAGATTTATTGCTTATTCGGATAAAAAATGTGGCCACAAGTGCTTCAAGCTCGTGCATTGAGGGTTATTATTACCGTGAGAAAAAACATCTTATTGAACATTGTGGAAGGAATGAAGGTGGACAAGGACTCCAGTAGTTGTCGAAACGTAATGGATTTGCCGAAAGTTCAAATTGAGTCGCCAAAAGTTCAAATTGGTATGCCAAAGAATTGGTATTATATGTATACACTGGTCACACACGTCGCATTCGGCCGTCTACCCCGTTAGACCTATAGGCAGCGCCAGTTCGGCTAAGCGCACGGGCGTAGAAAGTGTCAATAGAATATCTGACCGATTAGGATAAAATTCTAAGATTCTTTCGTTTCTTTAAATTCTAGCTATATCGGTATATTGAGTTGTGAGAAATTAGTTATATTAGCTATATTGTGTCAGTTATATTAGCTATACCGGGTGTCCCAGAAGTTATGGTCCACCCTCCGGCATTTCCGTATTCAATTACGTAATAAAATGGGCCCAACGCCATTTTTCATATTTTTTTGTAAAAAATTCAGGAAAAATACTTTTGCGCAAAAAAGTTGCGCGCAATTGTGCGCAATTGACACTAACTTTATTTTTTCAAATAGGAACCCCCATTTTTTATTGCAGATTCAGATTCTACGTCAAATTTCATGAGAAATTCATACCCAAATCGATTTTTTCATTGCGTGCAACTGGTACTTCTAGCGCACTAAGTGACCAGGGTGCACAAAAGTGAATTTTTTTCAACCCCAAATGTGGCACATTTTTTTTCATTATTTTCGACGCTGAATCACGTGGTGAGGTCCTTTCTTCGATTTCATCGTTATTTTTTCCAAATTTAGAAGGAAAAAATTTTTCCTTAATTATTTAATAATGTTCTTGGACTTTATGCTCCCTCACCCTTTCGCGACACGGGCTGGGGACCGGCTATGGCAGGATTGAAAATAAATTTCTCTCTTCTAAATTTTAAAAAATGTTGGAAAGTAGGTAGGTACTACTTTACTACTTTGATGTAAAAAAAAAAAAAAAAATCAAAAAGCTTCTCATCTAAAAACCTTTAAAAAAAATCTAAAGTTTCTTGTTACTTGTTTGCAGGCAAAAGGCGGTAATTTCCAGCAGTTGCTGTGATTTTTTAATTTCATTATTATTATCTTAGTTTTTTATTACTACTTTTTTCGGAGATTTTCTAACTTCTAATTTTTTTTTGAAAATTTTGAGATGAGAAGCTTTTTGATTTTTTTTTGGTTACATTAAAGTAGTAAAGTACCTGCCTACTTTCCAATATTAACACAGAATGTGTTTTTGCGATGACCTACCGAAAAAAAATCGTCACGAAAAAGCGACAGAAAAAACCGTTACGCGCCTTTTATAATGATTTTCACGTGCAACCAAGCCGTTGGTAAGGAAATGGAACTCCCGCAGTGTTCATTGCACAGAAATTGTTCACCATTCGTTGGAAAGCTCTCAATTTATATAGTATTTTTCTTGTAGTTACAAGGGGGTGGGTGTGTTGTTTTTGTTGTAGTTGTGTTGCATATTTATTTATATAACATTTATAGGGTTTTAGACCAAATTAAATGTCTAACAATTATTTATTTTATTATTGCCAAAGACTCCACATTTACTATTGTTGTTTTTTATTTAACGGATGACTAGCATCGCAAAAACACATTCTGTGTTCCTATGATTTCATACAGAGTATGGAAAAAGAAATAAACCGGGGGGTGCAGGGGGGCGGAGCCCCCCGCCGAGGCGCAAAGCGCCGAGGCGCAAAGCGCCGAGTTTTTTTTTTAAAATTTAGAAGTGAGGAATTTATTTTTAATCTAGCCAGGTCCCCACCCAGCCCGTATTGCGTAAGGGTGAGGGAAAATAAAGTCCAAAAACATTATTTTTCCTTCTAAATTTGGAAAAACAACGATGTAATCGAAGAAAGGACCTCACCACGTGATTCAGCGTCGAAAATAATGAAAAAAAATGTGCCACACTTGGGGTTAAAAAAAATTCACTTTTGCGCACCCTGGTCACTTTGCGCGCGAAAAGTACCAGTTGCACGCAATGAAAAAAATCGATTTGGGTATGAATTTCTCATGAAATTTGACGTAGAATCTGAATCTGCAATAAAAAATGGGGGTTCCTATTTGAAAAAACAAAGTTAGTGACAATTGCGCACAATTGCGCGCAACTTTTTTGCGCAAAAGTATTTTTCCTGAATTCTTTACAAAAAAATATGAAAAATGGCGTTGGGCCCATTTTTTTACGTAATTAAATACGGAAATGCCGGAGGGTGGACCATAACTTCTGGGACACCCGGTATAGTGAGAAATTAGCTATATCGGTATATTGAGCTGTGATAAATTAGTGTTACATGAAAATCCCTCATGAGATGGACTTACGAGAAGGGCCTTATGATTAGGTCTGCCAGTATTTCGACTGGCGAGTGAAGATAGAATCTGCCTAGGCTACGGAAACATAATATGAAACTGTCAGGGTAGGTGTGAAGTAACTATAAAATCTACCAAAGAAAAGCACAATGAACAAGTTTGTCATAGGTTTGGGCAGTATAAAGTAGAGTAGGAAGTATAAATATGGCCAAGTACATTCCTTCATGAAAATTTGCGGACGCTTTCATCTTGTGAGAGTACAGTAAGTTAAACAGCAAATCACAACCGACAAGTTCATAGCGAAGGTTCATAAACATATTGATTTTTCCATTATGAGATCACGATATGATATTATCAACTCCCATCTCTCCATAGAAAAAAGTTCGTCAATCATCGAGTTCGTTAAACTCTCGAGGACTTCAAGGACGCAATGAAGATAGTTTGATCACTCGAGACTTCCATTAGCGGAACATCGCTAATACAGATAGGAAATACTTGGGAAATAAGTGGGAAAGGACCGGCTAAATTTTCAAAGACAGCTTTTAGCACGGGAGTAGATATTAAAAAATCGAAAATAACTTCATACTTTTACTGTGCGTAGGTACCGCCTAGAAAAACGTAGAAAACCTAAAATACGTTATTGGAAAGTTAGGACTGTTCAAGATACAAGGTTGAGAGCAATGACCAGGATCTTGCGTTCTCACAAAAGGTTTTTTTTCTTAGTTTGATTTTTACAACATTTTTACGGATTTTCTCAAAATTATTACCTAAAGGTCCTTAACGATGCAAATTCTTACTCAATGGTTCATATTACATTGCTTTCAGTTGAGCGTTTTGTGGAAATTCAATAATATTTGCTCGTCTGTTGCCTTTAAGTATAATTAACGTAATAACATAAATATAGTAATCATTAATCACCTACTTTCCCTTTAAAGCTTGAATAGATACCCATCACATATTATTTTGTTATTCCGTTCGTAATTGTCACCATATGGGGGATGTGCCTGATTTTTTTCAGATTTTTAATTGAAAGTAGACCTCATCCTGAAAAATTTTACACCTGCCGTTCTCTTTTTGGATGTATAGATCTCTATCTATGATTTTCCAAAGTTTCCAATGTTCATGACGTCACGCGCCACTGTGACGTCAACAACATTTGAAACTTTGAAAACTCATAGAAAAAGGTCTTCTCACGCTGAAAGGTCGCGGTTAATGTCAAAATTCTCAGGATGACGTCTAGTTTAGATTGAAAATAACAATAAACCGTTTTTCCGACCCTTACGCACACCCCATTTGCCCGTATGGAAATGCTAGTTCAATCTGTATTTATCACATTAGCGACGGTAGGCTACGATAGAAATATAATAATATTATATTTCTATCTGGGACTCGAACGTTGTCTATTATCTATCATAATATAATGTATTATGATAGATAATAGACGACGTTCGAGTCCCAGAGGACACTCCGACCGTCCCATGATTTGGACTTAGAAGTCCCTATCAGCAGTCCATCATCTGAAGCCAGCCATCCTTCAATCCTTTGTCCCAGATCTCACACAAATATTATAAAATCACTCTTTTCTCCTCGTTGGCTAACGTGATGTTGACAACTTAGCAAAATTAAATTAATCAGCTTTTTATTTACTTTTTATCACAAACTTTCTAGTTAAATAAATTGTTTTTTTTTCATGAAACTACATCAATTTAACTACCTTTTTTGATTAAAAAATAATTAAATCTGCTCCAAATATCATTCAAGTTCCTTTGAAATAGAAATAGTTATTCACCCCCAGTGAAGAGATATAGTACAAATTGGAAATTCAAAAAATTGCTGATTTTCCCCAGCGCCTATCCACATGATTCACTGAGGAAACTTAGTTTGGTGAAAATTGGTAGTTTTCATTCCATGATTTTTCAAAGGTGCCCAGGTGACATCACAATTGACGAGGGGTTCCCATTTAGCCAGGAAGGGTACAAATAATGTCACCGGTGCTCGCAACTTTAAAAAATCATATAATAAAATCCATATATCTCAAGAAAGTGCGGTTGGTGTCAACCGCTGTGTTTGTTGTCATAATTGAACAAACTTTCAACTCGATATGCAAAATACGGGTTTCTAGACTTGGGGATAACGCTCATTGAAACAAATACCAACCAAGAAGAAACTGGTAAAAATATATTAATAACGAATTTATATATAGTTTACATAATATAATATTCATATAATTTAGATGTTTTTCCACTAATTGTATTCATTCAAACTCCGAAAAATGTATTGGTTGGTTGGTAGACGATCAAAATTGTCAATACAGAACAAACTAACCTTATACATTCAGGTCCTTAAGCCAGTCTGGACATATGGTGCACAACTGTGGGGCTGCACCTCTCAAAGCAATCGTGACATTATACAGCGTTTTCAGAACAAAGTACTGCGCTCATGCGTTGATGCGTATTGGTATTCAACCAATGACGACATCCATAAGGACCTTAAAATTCCCACAATAAATGAAGTCATCAAAACTCAAGCAATAGCCCATCACCAGAGGCTACAAGGTCATATCAACGAGGAGGCTGTGAAGTTGCTGGATGTTGATGATCTACTCAGGCGGCTGAAAAGACGAAAACCTCACGATCTGTGGCAGTAGGGAATGGTGTTTTCATGAAGTTGTTCAGTGAGTGTTGTGCTGTGCGCTCCTGTGAATCTTGTGCGTCAAAAGACACATAAAATAGTCGACAAATGAAGTATGGAGGTGTGCTATGTACGACACTCTCTTTTCAGTTATTTATATACATTGTCGAGAAATGTTGCTAATAAGTTGAATTACTTGGTGCAATAAATGTAATTTGAAAAAAAAAAAAAAAAAAAATTGTATTCATGCTTGAATGATTTAATCAAGTAAATCGTTGGGAGTTATTTTGTTATGTTCATAATTTACACGATTGCCGTTGATTTCAGCGAAATCCGAACGGAGTAGTCTTCCCGCTAAAGGCTAAACTTAACTCGAACACGAACAGGAAAGGTTAAATACGCGGTACATTCCGACAACTACCTCTGGGAAACCAGTTTGACGGCGATTCGCTGGTTACCCTGAAGAGCTAACTGGACTTCTTTATGTAAACATCCCGCATTTTGACCAACGCTAGTCCACATGACCGGATGATTGCCAAATGGATGGTCGCCAAGACTGACCGCTGCAAGCAAGCTGTGACTCAACTGTCTGTGAGACTGATTTTCACTCGACGACGACAAAATGTGGCAAAACTTACTCGTATAAAATACTCAAAATCGGCTTATCACCCTTCTTGGCTTCTTTTCTGTAATTTTCAATGTTTCGATTGAGGCAAATGTTACAGAAGGCTACCAAATGCTGACTACCGATTATTCTTCCAAATCAAAATTTGCTCTAATTTTATGTTTATGTTTCTGAACATTTTGAACAATTTACCTACATTCCACGTCTCTGTATCTATCCTTTTGTATTTACAAAATTTAGCCCCTCGTTAGAAAATATATACAATCAAGCCAAAAAAGATCAAAAAAAAAAAAAAAAAAATGTGAGGCAAATTCCCCATTGGGGAATTTGCCTCACATTTTTTTTTTTTTTTTCGAATGAGGGTTTATTTTTATGGAATAAAACCATAGTGAGCTGCTCGAAAACGCATCCAAAAAATTTAGAGAATTTAAGGAAGATGGAAATTTTAAATGTGGTGGCAATGTGTAAGAGGCAGCCATGTTTGAAACGTGACGGATATTCTACCAATCTGACTTCAAAGGAGGTTCTGTGGCGCTTACCACAGAAGCGGAACATACGCGAACTTTTACCTTCTGAGTAGTGCGCACAAGAGTGCGCCACGAACTGGCAGGAAGAACCCAGACACTAAATTGACCAACAGAAACAGTATTACTCACTTTTTTACAATACGAATCTATCTACTAGTTTATCAAGCATTATTAGTCTTCATCTTCTCTTATTTAGTTTCAAGATTTGAATCACATTATTCGAGTAGCCATTTCACTGGATCGTTTTGTGTGGCGTGCTAGAACTCTGTCTGTTGTCGTTGCTTTCGCGTCGTTTTTTTTTTTTTTTTTTCGTATGACGTCAACAATACTCCTCGATTTTCGCGGTGTTTTGTAACAGAGGTTCACTTGTTTAGTCATTTTCTCCTACGGTAATTTTTTTCCGTTGGTTATTCCTAGTGTTAAACGTTATTCTAGGGCCCTATAATAGGATTTGCCTTGAAATTCCAGAATCTAAAATTGAGGCAAATTCCCCATTCCACTGCTCTTGATAAATACAAGTATGCAAGAAATCGCATAAATCACACTCTTCGAAGAAATCGAACAAAGTCGAATAAAAAAACTCACCAGACTTTCAAACCTAGCCAACTGCTGAGGAAAATACGATCGTTAGCTGGAGGAAATATCAGTGAGGTAGTATATAAGAAGTTATGGTTCGGAAATATAAGATCCATTCCATTGATAGACGATGAAACGCTTGACAAACTAGCAGAACTACCAGATGGAATATACAAAACTGGACAGTGGTCAGACTCAGATCAGCATAACATATCCTGCCAGAAGATGAATTTTCCAGCTTAACCCTCGGATAAGAGCGGCCTAAAACAAACGGTGATACGCGCAGTGTATCATTTTGATAAAACGGTTTTTGAGAGAGGGAAAGGGTTTTGTGAAAAAGAAAAGAGTTGATTTTTTGTCTATAACAAACTTTTTGTGTAAGGGAAACAAACTTATATGAATAGTAACTGTGAAAAGTAAAGTCATTAAACAAAACCATGAAGTAGAAAAATACCAAAAAAATTAATTTCTGTCTACCTCATTTGTGTCAAAAAATTAAAACTAGACACAGTAGGAATTTACTCATCGACCTAATAAGTTCATTGGCAACATTGCTAACAGGAAAATTTTAATTTTTCTGAACATCGATAATCTGGCAAGAAAATCCTGCTTTAAGAAGAAATTCCAGAAGTTACATGGATTCGCGAGCTGTATTGAATTGATAAAAATCAACTGCAGACACTACAGGAGGCTCCTCTGACAGGCCAACTTATTATTATGTAAAGGATTCGAACTTAGGAAGGTAACGAGAAGGGTAGTTTCAACTCCACTCGAAAGGGGGGGGGGGGCACATCAATCTTTCAAAACTAAATTTTGTATCAATTTGATACCCCGTATCGGAGGATTAGGTGACTGCCTGAGAAACTAATTCAGACCATGTCAGATCAGTCCATAACAACACCGGAAGAATCCATAGAAAAACACTAAGAGGCTGAAGAACTCTTTCAGAAAGAACTGTAAGATTTCCTTCTCACTTCTGCAAGAAAATGCTGATGGGAGAAATAATAATGATGCTTAATATTTGATTCAACTTCATTTTTGTTTGTATAGCATCGTTAAATTTCTTCGTTAAATTAAAACACGCTAAATTTCTCATTTTAGTTACTTCTTGTAATATACATTACGTTCATTTGAGTTCTGAAATCGTGCTAGCGACTAATTGTTTCTGTACTTTGTGCATTATCACAATGTCCTTGCGTGGATCTTGAAATTAAAATTTAATAAGCAATTTTTTGATGTTCAAAAATAATGGCATATATCTGTGTTACAGATGCAAGTTAAAGCGTACTGTAGTGGTATCGGATACTTGTGAACATGAAGCTATAAAGATGTAGAATACAGAGCTATTGAAATAAGTTCCAAGACGAAGATTATTAAATGTACCAGAAATGAATACACAACAAAAACGAGAAGACTCCACCTCGGAAATCAAGTTCATATTTTACGAGTATTAATTACTACTAGGCATTTAATATGCCTAGAGTTTGTACGGGTTAGGAATGATTCTTAGTTAAAATATATTTTTCATGTCAAAGGTGTTTAACACTGGGTACCTCTGTGAAGAATGGGTTTCAAGATTTCATCATGGTACACCTGTACAGAGTATTTCAACGGGGGAATAAACCGCATAAAGAGCAAGGGCACTTGGCTATTCAAAACTGACGACTCACCGAGGTTAAATGCGAAGAGCAGTAGAAAGAACAAGCTTTGGAGGTGCAGCAGAATTGACATTTCGGTGAAAAACTGTGGTGGGATGGGGAGGTCTAAGGGCTGAATGGCTGCCTGGAGAATATTAACCAGTTGACATTTGGCAGGAACAATCACAGTGTGCTCGGCTCTTGCTGAAGAACGCTCTTGCAGGTAAATTGACGACCGGGCTGAAATGGCGAATGGACTTTTCAAGCGCTTCGGAAAATTTCGCCATACTAATCATTCTACCTACAGACTTACGACTTTAACAGTATGGATGTTTAGCTCGTTATTTACAGTTTCATAATCATTGTTTTCTGAAGATCTGAGCAGCTGATCTGGTAGCTCAGTATTCGTCTCAGTTAACAGTGACATTAATAACTAGTATCAAGTTTCAGCGCATCTTGGAAGAAAGTTAAGCTGTTGCAATGAACGAATAGACCATGTATTCGGACTACTGGCATTTTTAAGACATACTTTATGCAATGTGCATACAGTATTTTAGTATAGTTTACTGAAAATTTCAAAAATCTAGAATTTATGGGTGGGTTGTCTATGAATCCAGATAGACGAGTACAGTATTTTTATAGGTTTTTGAAGTGAGAAAATGGAAACTGAGAATGTGCTCACGCTGCACAAATGGGATTTTTTTTGTCGGGTATTTAACACGAAAACATACTAATAACAATTCTTTCTACACCTCTAAATTGCGGTAAAAAAATTATTTTTCCCGATAACCTTGCGGGTATTTAACACGAAAACATACTAATAACAATTCTTTCTACACCTCTGAATTGCGGTAAAATATTATTTTTCTGGAAAACCTTTCGGGTATTTAACACGAAAACATACTAATAACAATTCTTTCTACACCTCTAAATTGCGGTAAAAAATTATTTTTCCGGAAAACCTTTTTTGGCGAAATTATGTCTAATTTAGCTTTATGAACATTTCTGATGCTTAGTGAATCATTATAATCAGTAAGGTGGGTTTTGGCAATTTTAAGTACAGTAGAAGATCACCTTTGAAATTCAAGAAAGACCCAAGAAACCCATACTGAACACAAAGTTCATAAACTTGGTTGTTCATCAGAAAATAAGGACAAGAGATTGTTCTAAGACCTCTGAAACTCTCATGCGAATAAATGTTCCATTCTGGGGACCTTCATTACTTCGATTTTTTTGCAAATTACAGAGCCAAGAAATCACCTGTGATTGAAAATGAAAGCTGGTTATTTTCATTTCAGTTAACGAAATTGCTCATAACTGTTCATACGTGTTCCTCAAACTGCACGATTTATGTCCAAATAAGCATATTTGATACAGTTTGGGATATATTGAGTGTTCACAAACTACATTTTAGCGTGTATAAGTTCTTAAAAACTCAGGTTCGTGATCAAAGCGGTGCACTTCGTGCACTATTCGCTGAAATAATAGTTAATTACGTGTCATCAAGTTCTCGTCAAACTGAGAATTTCTTTTTTGTGTGACGCCTTCTCGTTTTTGCTTCGGATTCCATCGAGTCAACCTTGCACTTCGAGTCCTTCAAAACTCTCACGCCTGAGATACGAGCTGTAAGGGCGCCTTCCTTGACGTGGCTGTAGGGTAGCCGAGAGATTAGCGGTTCCCACTCTCTTTCTCACTCCCTAATTGTACCAGAATTTACATATTTTTCGAGGAACTTGGCGTGTCGGAGCTGAAACGAGCGGTCACGTGGAAAATGTCGGAATCACGTGCGGCGGCGATAAGACGCCTTCAGGGAGAAAACAACCCCATCAGAAAAGGGTCTCTTTCGTCTCTTGCTCCCCTTATAAAACTTCACAAGCCACAAAATCTTCTGACCCTCTGAAGCTAATGGGAGAAAAGTATATAGATTGTTCCAGGAGAAACAGGCTCAAAACTCAGTTTCTCTCTACAGGTCCATTTTGATCAAAAATACTCATGAGTAAATACAAAAAAATTATCAAAACATAACAGCTATTAAAGGAAGTGGACACATTCGCTCTCAGCAAGTACAAGTCGTACTGCGGTTATGGAAGTCTGAACCTGTCCCACATGAATGGAATGAGTCTGCCATGACCAATCTCCGGAAAAG
The DNA here is from genome assembly GCA_009739505.2 of Apolygus lucorum. NCBI lineage: Eukaryota > Metazoa > Arthropoda > Insecta > Hemiptera > Miridae > Apolygus > Apolygus lucorum. The sequence goes on from CM019178.2 coordinate 921,709, forward strand.
TCAGTAATTTATCTTTCAGGACCAATGAAAGTGAACTTGGCTTGTGCAGCAGGGGGGCCACTGACTCCAAATGGATCTCCTGATGCTTCAGCCTTTCTGGGACTTCCACGAACTTGAACTCAAGTACCTACTCCTGTTCCGTCGAGTTTTCCAAGCAAAATCTCCCAGCAAAATTGCTGCCAATAACCACAAGTACCCCGTGCTCCCACCAATGGCTCTTTGTCAGAGACAAAAAGGAAGAAAAACAAGACAAGAGCAGCACTCGTCCAGAGATGAGAGGAGAGCAACATGAGAATGAACATGAGGATGAGTGCTCGTTGACTACATTGACAGATATAGAATCAAAAGCAAGTTTGCTCAGCTCTACAGTAACATATTCCAATCGATGAGAGACGCTGACGACAACCTCAACTTCACTTCTCTAATCTATCTATCTCTAAACGATCGAATACCCTGAAGTAGATAACTGTGTACCAGTTTCCTCATAGTTTTTACTTCTAGATACTGTAGGAAGGAGAGGTGGCTTTTTTAATTGAACAAGTTTATTTTCTCTGAATTGATCAGACAGGTACCAACTCAAATCAATGGAAATGTGAGGAACTATTGGAAATGAGTTCAACAGTTTTTGGAATGATGGTTGGAACGAGGTCCAATAAGTTCATAAAAACACCCAAACAGCTAAATCAGCAAACTGAATCAACTACGCCTAAATGGTTGAATATCCACTCCCAAATGAAGGAGTCTAAGCTTTCCATAATGCAGGAAATTAGCCACACCCAATCTTATCTTATTACTGGCAAGAACCCCATTCAAATGATAGACACATTATCGACGCTCTTATGAAATTCATTGGCTATTGGGAAACCTCATCAAAACCTATCAGAAACTTTGAAAATGTCATAACATTTGGAGCCCGCTTTTGAACATTGCCATAAACATCAAAGTTTACCACCAACAGTCAGAAAGGCAAGGTACCAAAATTGTTCAAAGTTCGAAAAAATTTTCAACAATTAATAAGCTTCCCTACCACTAGTGAAGAAGGGAAATTAGCTTGTGGGCTGGGTTGAATTCTTTCGATGGCCTATGACGGAAGGAATTCCGGGTTGCAAATACGTTCCTTTGGGTCTTTCCAAGATTCTCTGGATAATTCAAGGGGGTTTCCGAGCTTTACATCTAGTGGAAAGAGGGGGAAAGCTGCTTAAGGATTTTCCCGAGCCTCCACCCAAAATGAAGGGAAAGGGATGAAGAAGGGGATCTCCTCGGAAGAACCGAAGTGATTCAGGGGGATTGAGAAGTGGTGAACTGAGATAGGAACTAAGCGGTTGTGAAGAATTTCAAAGTGAGTCTGAACAGACTACATCGTTTTCATTTCTTATCTCGCGGCATCCGCATTTTCCGTATGAATGGAGAGAATTGAAATACTGCAGTAGGGGTGGATGCAAAACAATGACTCCAACCTACAATAACCGGGTACTCGATTTCGTAGAGTAGTGGAGTAGTTAGTGATGAAAAAATACATGAACCAACTCAACTATCTGGGAAGAACTCACTCCACTCAAGAGGATAAGATAATGTCATTGAATTTTTTTTTTTTTTTTTTTTTAAGCCGTAGGAACTGAATAAGGACATTCTACTCTTGCACGCTCGGTGTGCAGGAACTTAAAAGTTCTTTTCGAGTCAGTATTTTTTTTCATATTAGTGAACGTAGACTGATATCATCTGCAAATTTCACCTGAGAGGAAATCTGCATCTATAAATCAGTAAAAGAAGGTTGAAGAAAGTATATTGTTAGGTTGTTGTGTTACTAAATGTTACTTAGTTTTTAGAGTTGTTGACATCCAGAAAATGTTCTTGTGTTCCGCGTAGAGTTGATCGTTCTGCATACAACAGTATTTTCCGCAAGTTTGGTGTCCTCTTTCCTACAACTGGTGTCAGAAGTGGCATGTTGGCGTTGTGATGGGCTAGGTCATTACTGCCGTGACTGCCCCACATGGAGAATTAATAAGCAGAACCCAGTAACTCCACAGGGAAACGATCGAAGGTCAAACTAGGTGGGCAGAGTTTGGCTCCCATTCATAAGCCCAACAACCTGAGAAACAAGGGAGAAGGAGGTACCGAGGTAGTTTACCAAATTGGGGGAGGCGGTTCCTTGAGTTTGAGGGGGCGGATTGGGGAAGTTTCTTGCAGGATTTTGATTGATACAGGGGCAACTGCAACGTTTGTGTCTCCATCTATATTGCAGAAGGCTGGAATTCAGGTGTGTTCTGGAACTGAAGGCACGCTTCGGACGGCTACTGGACAGATGTCACCCACTATGGGTCGTGCTACAGTGCTGTTGGACGTCGGAGATGGAATACACCGGGAACAAATGGTTGTTGTAGCACCAATTGGTGAGGATTGCATCGTAGGTCTCGATTTCTTGCGAAATTTTGGGTGTAGTATTGACATGATTAAAGGAACATTGAAGATTGAACATGTTGTAATACCATTTGATTTTGAGGATTGCCTGTTATTTGATACCTTTGGTGAGGAAGAGATGGGGGATAAAATGTTACTTTCAATTGACCCTTTGGAATGTAATGAGATGAGTCACGTGGAAACCCAGAAGAGACAATGTCGTGTTCCAGCTCATGTAGAAGACCTTTTCTTTAAGCTCCAGGGCCGCCTCAGCACAGCTCAGCTTCGGACGATAGAAGATTTTTTGAACGAATTTGGTGATGTTTTTGCCACGGGAAAGACAGATTTGGGACAAATCACGGATGTCGAACACTGCATTGAAGTGACAACTGACAGACCTATCCGTCAAGTCCCTAGACGTATCCCGCCACACCGACTTCAGGAAGTGGATAAGTTGATTGCGGATATGGAGCAAGGGGGGATTATTGAGCCTTCAAAAAGTCCTTGGACCAGTCCAATTGTACTGGTAGGAAAGAAGGACGGGTCAACTAGGTTTTGTATTGACTATCGGAAGCTGAACGATGTGACTCATAAGGATTCATACCCCCTACCCCATATTGATGATCTGCTAGGAGGTCTTTCTGGTAGTCAATGGTTTTCCACGCTAGACCTGCAAAGTGGGTATTGGCAGGTCAAGATGCGCGAGACTGACAAAGAGAAGACGGCGTTCTGCACGCCAAGAGGTTTGTGGCAATTTCGTGTGATGCCTTTTGGGCTATGTAACGCGCCAGCCACCTTTCAACGTGCCATGATGAAGGTTCTGCACAGACAGATAGGTAAGGGTCGCGTAAAGGTCTACCTGGACGATGTCTTGATTGATTCAACTAATTTTGAGGAGCAGCTAGTATGGTTACGGGATGTGTTCATGGAATTTCGAAAGCGAGGTATCAAATTAAATGCAAAGAAATGTGAGCTTTTCCGACAGAGCGTGAACTATCTTGGATATGTGATCTCAGGGAAAGGTGTGTCCACAGATCCATCGAAGACTGAAAAAGTTCAGAAATGGCCTACCCCACAGTCCACCAAAGAAGTCCGGACATTTGTGGGGTTCTGCTCATATTACCGTCCTTTCATCCCCAACTTTGCTAGTCGCACTTGCCCCCTATATCGAGCTCAGAACGATAAGGGGCCTTTGCAATGGACACCTGAATGCCAGGCAGCTTTTGAAGATTTGAAGGTAGCCTTGACAACAGCGCCAATTTTGGGACATGTCATGCCAAATTGCTTGTTTGTGCTGGATGTCGATGCCAGTGAACGGGCCATCGGAGCTGTGCTTTCTCAGCAACAAGGGTCACAGGAGGTTGTTCTTGGGTATTACAGTAGGTGCCTCTCAAGGCAGGAAAGAAACTACTGTGTCACCCGAAAGGAGCTCCTAGCTGCAGTGGACGCTCTGAAGCATTTTCGACCCTATGGGTTGGACAATGGAAAACGTCTCACAGTACGGACAGACCATTCATCACTTCAATGGCTAAAGAGCTTCAAGCAGCCTGATGGACAGATGGCACGGTGGCTTGAATTTGTTTCTATATTCAATGTTGCCATTGAATACCGTCGAGGAACATCCCATTCAAATGCAGATGGATTATCTCGTAGGCCTTGTCTGAATGATGGTTGCAAGTATTGTGCTCGGCAAGAGGATAAAGAGGTGGCTGAACTTTGCAGAATTCGACTTGAAGAGGGGGTTGAGTGGGAGCAAGAGCAATCCAAGGACCCAGATATTCAACCTGTCATTAAGTGGAAACTTGAAGGTTCAAGTCCTAACTGGCAACAAATTTCTCCACTCAGTGCTGATACAAAAGCATTATGGGCTGCTTTTGATTCGCTGGAAATAGTGCATGGGGTACTTTACAGAATTAAAGAGAGTCATTGTGGGAATGAAAAACGTGCAGTGAAGCAGGTTGTTGTCCCACGTCATCTAAGAGAAACTGTTCTGCAACAAGTTCACCAGCTTGGTCATTTTGGTTACAAGAGAACTATAACTGAGGTGCATCGAAGGTTCTATTGGATTGGGTTGCACAGGGATGTTCGTGGTTTCTGCAAGTCCTGTGCCATTTGCGGAAGGAGGGGCCAGAAAGAGAACAAGAACGCAAGGGCACCACTCCAAACATACTCTGTAGGCGCCCCCTTTGAGCGTCTAGCCGTTTGACGTAGTAGGTCCACTCCCCAAGTCAGATCGGGGTAACATTTTCCTGGTAGTCGTAATGGATTATTACACGAAGTGGCCAGAGGTATTTGCTGTTCCTGATCAAAAGGCAGAAACCATTGCAGAGGGGCTGTTGCAACATGTGTTTTCCAGATATGGGCTTCCTTTTGAGCTACACACGGACCAGGGTAGGAATTTCGAATCAAAAGTTTTTCAAGAAGTAATGCAAATTTTAGGAATAACCAAAACAAGAACAACCCCTTTACGTCCACAAAGCGATGGAATGGTCGAGCGATTCAATCGGACACTATACCAAATCCTTTCAAAATATGTTGCAGACCACCAGCGGAACTGGGATAAAATGCTTCCTCTTGCCCTTCTCGCATATCGAGCATCAACGCATAAATCTACTGGGTTCTCCCCTGCAATGATGATTTTTGGTCGTGAGCTGATTGTCCCTGCTGATATATTGACAGGTTTGGCGCCTGAACGCACAAGTAGAACGCAGTATGCCTGTGAATTGAGGATAAGATTGCAAGAAGCCCATGACATTGCTCGCCTCAACTTAGGGAAAGTGGCAGCAGAATCGAAACGGAGGTATGACCGGCATTCGAGGGAGCCACGGTTCCAGGTTGGAGATGAGGTTTGGATGCACTACCCTCGCCGACATTTGGGTCGCTCACCAAAACTCCAGCTCCCATGGATTGGCCCTTGCAAGGTCTTGAAGTTTATTTCGGACGTGGTTGTCAGAGTGCTAACTCCTGCACGCAAGAAAATAGTAGTGCATGTCGACCGACTGCGATCTTACTTCCGTCCATCCAATGAGGAAAGGGAGGCATGTCGAGAAGAAGAAGGAAGAGGGTGATGTTAGGTTGTTGTGTTACTAAATGTTACTTAGTTTTTAGAGTTGTTGACATCCAAAAAATGTTCTTGTGTTCCGCGTAGAATTGATCGTTCTGAATACAACAGTATTTTCCGCAAGTTTGGTGTCCTCTTTCCTACAATATACTTAATTCCATGGAGAAGAATGATAATCTTGTTGAGTTCTGAATACCATCAGTAATCAAGTACGTGGATCAGATGGTTCAATCCATGAAATTGTGCAACTTTTAGTAGGTCTGTTGTACTTTGTGAAGTCGTGCGGGAGGTGTTAATTTCCGTGTTGGTCGAAACGACTCTGGGTATTCTTCCTTGGAAAGAAAAAGGCTGCACTTTGTTTTTAGGTTTATTTAGCAACAGTTTCGCTATTCAAGCTTGCTAGTATCATCAGGCTACAAGTAAATGATTTATGAAAAAATCAATTTCACATATTAAAAAAAAGTCGATAACTTAAAATATATTCCTAAACCTATCAACAACTTTTAAATTAGTATGTCTACAACATTATACCCACTAAAATTTAATAATATAAGATTAATAACCTTTGTATTGAATATTAGGTTGTTCCACTGTAGTGCCTCTATCCCTGTCATTCAGCCCAAATAAACGTATGTGTATATACATACAGCAGGTATACCTGCTTCATTCCATCCAAATGGAACCAACCTGTCAAAGTGAAAAACAAAAAAAAAAATAATAAAATGAAATAAATAAAAAAATTGAAAATAAAATTGAATAAAATGTACATACATAGTAGGTAGTTTCGTCCACAAATTAGTACCAACATTACTAGAAATGAGTTTGTGTCCCTTCAAATTATTCCATTCCGAGCTTGTAGATTATAAACTCTTGAAAATGTGGGTTTAGTTTGTGATTTGCGTATTTGACCTTTCTGAACAGTTTTAGGTTCGTGTATGTCTGCGGTCAGTGTGTCTGGAAATCCTCGTAACGGATATGACTGTAACCTTCTTACAGTCTGCTCGATTTGATTTTCAGGTGTTGAGTCGTTGAGGCTCTGGAAATTTGAAGGTAGAAGTAGGTACCTACTTGGAGATTAAAGTTTCAAGATTATTTACTGTACATGGGACATTGTTTATAATCGTACTATCGTTATTTTCGGACCTGTTTCCCTTCTTCTTTTTGATGACATGCTGAAGCCTGCATTTTTGAGCAATAAGTCGGAAAAATATGGGTTTTCCAAAATAAAAACTTTTGCTCGTATTTTGCCATTTACAGCTTCAAAAACGATTTTGGTAACTATCAATAGTAAATTGAAATGTCTCGGGCTTAACTATTCTATTTGATCACTAACATACAAAAAATTCCAAGAGTGTTTGCATGTTATAGTGGCTGCTTCAGGACAAACAATGATTCTCCTAATAAATAAATTATTCCTCGCGAAATGATGACCTGATTGTGCTTCCTCGTGTAATGTAGTTTGGTCTTAATATGATTGATTTTCATTCCATTAATCGGAAGATCGCCATCTTAAAACATCTATTATATAATGATACTTAAATCGAGGAAAACTTCGACCAAAAAAATGTATGCATAACTACGTTAATTTTGTGTAAATTATGAAATGTAGGTGTTTTTTATATTAGGTATGAAGTGTAAAAACATGATACCCACTTATGTTATGGACCCCTAAAAAGACTGAGAATAAAGGTCATCAATTGAAGTATTGTATACCCTGAAAACTAAGTAACAAAATAACCTCCGTCCATCAATTTAGTGCTTGTCACTTTATTTTGTAAGATTTTATTGGTTGGCCGGTAGGACATGTTGCAGATAGTATACAGATAACAACTGAACGATTTGCAGTCAAAGCGTCTGTTGGTAGAAATTCTCGACTTGATCGGCAATGGGAAAAATGCCATCGGTCTTCAAGCGGTCTCTTGGGTGACCATCCCAGACGTACACTGTGAAAAATCCGCCTGCAGAGTCAGAAAAACGAGGAAAGGGACTCCCGAAGGGTCGGGATGGGTTCATGCAAAGAGCCCTTCTAAGGGTAAAAATGCGTGTGGGAAAAAGGTTCTTCCGGTACCCCCTTTATTCGATACAAACGATCCATGATGTGGAGCTACAAACAGGATGATATACGGTATCCTTGAGAGAGGAGATCTATCAGAATACCTCCGATAGAACGGGAGCCCTTAAGGGAATGAGAAAGACCAACCCTTCTAAGCTAAAAAAAATCCCTATTATTGAAGAAAGGTTTATTATCTTCAATAATGAACCTTTGGAATCGACCAAGAAAAATTTGATCACGGTGCTAAAGTTCAGTTATTTGATGAGAAAATCAGTAGTATTTTTGGTCACAATCATTTTGACGTGGAAAAAGGCAATGTAATTGACAGTAAACAAAATCATAGCTACCGGTAGCTATGATTTTGTTTACTGGTTGCAGCGTTGCATGTTTTGTGGCAAAAAAAAATGTCGCGAAAAATTCCTTGACCCCCAGCCAAAAGACATATCTATATCAAAAATCTCCGTTCAAATGTTAGCTGACCGAAATGCGATCGATGTTTTTCTTCAAGTTGGTTGGTGGTAACAATGGCAAAGCCGTGTTCTTTGCAGACGAGTGATCTATATAGAACAATCTGGCTCACAAGAGACACCAAATGCTTGCATACGAGTCTGCAACACATTGGGACATTTTCATGTGTGTTTTCTTATTGTATTTATTACTAGGCAGATCTCACCCGTGCAACCAAAACAAAATGTCAACCACTACACAACAAGGTAGTGAAGTAAGGTTGTTAGTTCATGTACCCAAGCATCAAAATAAGAAAACAGTTGATTGCTCTATACGCAACACAGTGAGTCTATTTTATTTATTGGTATCGTGAGCAAGTTTTCGTGACGATTTTTCAGTTTATGTACCAAAGCAAAGACATGAAAATGTCAAAAATCATTTCTATTGTACCAGAGCTTACTGCGAGTAGTTTCCACACTTCTAGATGTTGCATTTCCGGCTAATCAATCATTCGTTATTTTATTATAGTTCCTCACAATTTATAAAATGTCAATCATGATTAAATTGGTATCACTACGTTCATACTGTTGTGATATAAAAGTCCCAATATAAAGAGTTATAATAGTATGCTTTAATAATAAGTTATAAATAAATTGCTGCTGTGAAGTCGTCACAATTGAAGAAAGAAAGAAACTCCCAAACCGGTTGAGAATTATTGAAGAATGAATAGTGCGTTCAAGTTATTGTCAGAATGGAAAATGCCTCTGCTGGATAAATATTTGCGTTAACTAAAAAAGAATCACGCAAATCGGTTGGACAATGAGACCTCGGATGAGTACACATGATTTTGTCACACACGCACACACCAGTAGTATTTTTTTCGGATATGGATTCAGAATGGTCTAAAACGAGTTCGTATATGGCTATTTTGCTTCCGAGTCTACCAAGGTAGCGGAAGCTTTGTTTTCACTTTTCAAGGATGAAAAAAAAAACGCTGCAAATTATTACACAATGGTTTATTATTTTTCTGTATTTGATCACTCGTCTGCAAAGCCACCAACCATCCAACTTGAAGGAAAATATCGATCGTATTTCGGTCAACTAAAATTTGAACGGAGATTCGGCCTCTTATGCGATTCACGCTCGTGCTTCTGATTTATCGTACGTCCAACCCTTAAGGTGCGTTTACACTTCGCGAAATTTCCTCGCGAGACTGATGGGTGAAGCCCTCGCCCGAGACTACACAACGAAACAAACCGTGAAACAGACTCGCTAGGCACGACGGCAGAGGTGAGCCGTCAGTTCTCGCGAGGCGGCCATGGCAAAGACAATACACCTGTCTCGCACAAACAAATATACACGTCTACACTTTGAGAAACAACAAGGCCGAAACTCCTTTGTTGCGCGCCAGAGACCGACTGGCTGACCGCTCGCTCTCTCGTCTCGCAAGGGATCCTCGCAGAGGCGTGATTCGGGTTCTAGAAGCGTCTACACGCCGCGAAACTTGTTTCACGAGAATCCCTCGCGAGGAAATTTCGCGAAGTGTAAACGCACCTTGAAATTCTCGTAGGGAGCGAACGGTTTGTCCTACAGAGCTCCGCGTGGTCTCGAAAAATTCTATAGAATCTTAACCTTCTGTCCGGACCGTTGTCCCTCGTTGCAATGAGGACCCCCGTCCGTGGGACACCGACTCGCTTTTTTCATGGTTGTTATTGAAATATGACAGGATTTCGTTGTAAATACCACAAACTAACATAAAACATCTTTATTGCAACGTCTTTCTTCGTGTATAACATCAAATGAATTGGTTTTTATCACAATTTATCGATATAAAAAATAAGATTACACATTATTTTTATTTTTCACTTCCTGGATTTCATCCTGCTTAGGTATCACATCATTTTGACTACTCAGATGAAAAATTCAGTCTCAATTCACGCTCAAAATGACGTGTTCTACGTAGAATTGGAGGAAACATTCCAATTCAAAACCTGTAGAATCATTAGGAGTCTACTACGTAGGTACCAAGAACATAAAAACTAGGAATAAAAAGTTTTCACATTTTTAGGGAACATTTTCCAAGCAGCCTTTTGTATTCTTTTCAGTCTTCTATCTTTTTGGAAAAATCACATTGTACCTACTAGACATTGAAGGGACTAGAATACTAAAATAAGCTAGAATAAGGAACTAGAATAAAAATCAAAGACAATCTACTAGTACCTAATGAAAACTTGGAAAAAACGTGAATATAACATTTGAATACAGAAAAATGAATGTAGCATTTGAATAGGTACAAAAAAATCAATGAAATCAATCAAAATCAATCAAAAATCAAACAGGACCCCCGTCTCGGAGACGTGTTTTCATTCCATCAAGGACCATCCGTCCCATGGACGTATCAACAGGCCAGGACCGACTGTCCTGAGGACGGGTGATCCACTGGAAAAAACTGGTTTGTTGACAACGAAAGCGAGAGAAAAAAAAGGACACTTACCTGACCTTCCGCAGGGCCTGATAGGAGGGTACTGAGGATATGAGCCCACACAGAGGAAAGGGGTAGGCTCAGGGTGAGGAAAAGCCCCACCCACCCGTCCCAGGGACGTGGGTCCGGACTGAAGGTTAAATTGTATGAAAAACAATACCTTTACATCGAAATTTTTTGAGTTAGGGCGTTTTCAAAATTTCAAAATTCATTTTTGAACCCTTAGAAGTGACTTACATCAACCAAAATCTTCGGGGCACAACTAGACCCCAAATGGAGCCTACATACCAAATTTCATCAAAATCGGCCAATGCTAAGTGGCAAAAGTGCCGCGTACGGCGTACGGCGGAAGGACGGCCAAATTTTTATTCGATTTTTGGATTATACATACCATGAAACGTAAACCATCAAAAAAACCATTAAACAAATTTTTTCTTGGTCGATTCCAAATGTTCATTATTGAAAATAATAAACCAAAAGTTCTCCAAAATCAAAATTTTCACTCGCGTTTCGCGTTTTAGACCTGTCTGTGTGTCTGTCATGAAATCCCTGTAACGGGCATAGCTATACAAAGTTATTGTCCGATTTCTATGACATTTTAAGGGATTACGCGGAGTAGGTTGTAGATGGTCCCCAATGAAAGTCAAGGCCTTGAAATTTACAGTAGCCTCTGCACATGCGCAAACGTAAAATTCTTGTAACAGTCGTGCATTTGTCGCCCTCCCAATTCTTTCCCCGCGTAATTTCACATGTGTGACGTGAGAATCTCAAATCCTATACTTCCCATCACCAGGGCCCAATAGTTCAGAGGTAGCGTATTGGACGCCCACCCAGGAGTCCTCGGGTTTGACTCCCAGCCAAGGCAAAACATTTTTTGATCCAATCATATCTTTAACCTTTGACACTGTGCTCAAACCCCTAGATTCTTACTACTCACTAACATTTTTCATCCGAATTTGATGAAATTTTCTAGGATTGTACAGATTAGCGTGTAGATGGTCCCCCATGAGGTTAGTAGAAGGTACTTAGAGATTGGTGTTTTGAGATTAACTACTATGTTTCTCTCTCCAATTAATGTTGCCTTCCTTCACCCCTCATTAATCGCCTAAATTCATAACGTCATTAAAAAATATAAAGTTGCGGATAAAACTTAGAAATTCTACCATTTCACCTAAAGAAAACCTGCCCTGAAAATCCACTCCATCTGAAAGTTGTCAACTGGTTCCCAAAAAACTGTGAAATTTATTCACCGGTACACTTAACTTTGTGATTATTTGATGGAGTTACCTATTGCGTTTTTTGAAATGTAGAAAAAACGAGGCCTGCTTCAGAGCAAATGTGATACTCCCGCGCAGCTGCTCGTTTCGAAACATCATTATAGTTTTAAGTAGGAGAAACTTGTGGTTTTATGGGAGAAAACATCTTTTCCTCAAAAAATAAACTTTGGAAAATTATAACTCGGCATCAGATTGAGGTGAGGTTGGTGGCATTCTGCACCACTTCAAATTTGCTTCCACTCATATTTTTTGTCACACTCGGTCGTACCCACAGTATTACGGAATAGAAATTTAAAATTTTCACGATTCTGAATAATTCATACTTTTTCAGTTCGCATGATGACGGTGTAGATGGGTTCTACGACTCGCATCACGAACGCATTTCTTCAACAGTTTCTCCACTCACAATTTCGGCTTTTCATTTCAACCGCTCTCTGGAAAGGGTCTGTAATTCCGAGTGCGTCGAGACGGTCTCGTGCCGACCGGTAGTTGTCGTTGGGCGGTAATAACCGCAATAAATATCGTATTCCATCATGCAAGCCCGCCCCTCTGGAATTTACGTGTCACAAGGCTATAGGGTCACTGGGTGCTCAGGTGTTTCACGCACAGGTGGAGTTTCCTTCTGAAGGCGTTTCGAGTTAAATGCGACGGTGGAAATTTCATTTTCAATTCTTTTTACCAGCGTTCTTGTCGGCGTGGTATACGGTGATGACTTCACCTGATAGCATCATTTGTGAGGTGATTAGCTTTACCAGGGGTTATTGATCCGGCAACGGAGGAATACATTTTCACATTCTCCCTTCATTCTCAGGGAAACCATTCCTTTTCATTCAGCTCGTCATACTCTACGCTACGGCACAACCTTCTAACGGAAACCAAAAACAAGTTTAAAGAGGATAACTTTAGCTTCCTATTTATCGAAAATGGAGAAGCTTAGTATTAATGCGGCAAGTAAACAAATTCAGGATTCACACTCACATTTTGCGTCTCAAAGGGTTGAAAAAAAACAGGTTTTTTCTCTATTAATACAGAAAACAAGCGGGGGGTCACCTGTGTCTCTGGAGACGAGGAGGAGCATAATAGGCAAATGAAAATATTATTTTCGGGCAAGTCGGTCGCAGTTTTTTTTTTTTTTTTTTTTTTTTTTTTTTTTTTTTTTTTTTTTTTTTTAATGGCATCGTATGTACATACATTCAGCCTAGCATGTTAATTTTTACAGTACAAAATGTAGAAAACGAATTGATTAAAGAAAATAAAAATTTTAAAAAATATCACATTAGGATAGTATACAAATCATGTACAGCAAAATAACATCATTATACTTTGTGTTTGATCTCTGTGAGAAATGTATAAAGGGCTTCGTAAACGATGGAGTTCTCTGATGATAGGAGTGAGTCTACGTTGAAGGGCCTCTCGACTTGTGCAGCTACTTTAGTCAACATGGTCTGTCTCTGCTGATCATGTGAGGGGCAAAGCAGGAATATGTGTTGGATTGATTCTTCTTCGTCGCATGTGTTACATTTGCTGTCGTTGATTAGTCCGCATTTGAATAGATAAGCATTACATAGCGCATGTCCCGTTCTCAGTCTGATCATCGACTTCAGGAATTGAGTGGTTGCGGTCGGCGGTTGAGACCTAAACCAACTCATTTTTGACGGTTTGGGGAACATTGAGATGTATCGTTGTCCCGCATGGTAGTTGAGGTGGAAATCATTCCATTTACAGGCTAGGTATTGAGCAAATGTTACTTTGAGATCTGTGTGGGGAAAACATGGGGGTGATATTAACCTTTGTGGTATAAGAATAGCCGCTCTTGCCTTTTCATCAGCTATGTCGTTTCCTCGAACTCCCTTGTGCCCGCGAATCCAGATTAGATTTGTTGGCTTTTTCTGGTTGTGAAGGGTTGCTGCGTTTTTTATTATATCCGCTTCAAGGTAAGTGAGTCGTGAGTTAGGTGTAAGATGTCTCAACTTGTTTACTATACTTTGGGAATCTGTTAGCAAAACCACACGTTTACAAGACTCTCTCAGGTCTTGAGCGTACTTTAGAGCTTGTACTATGGCGAACGTTTCTGCGGAATATATGCTAGCTCGGTTCCAGAGGCGGAAGCTTTTTGAACATTTGTTGGAGCTGTCATAAAAGGCGCACCCTGTTTTGTTGTTAATTACAGAGCCGTCAGTGTAGATCACAGTGGAGTCGGGCCATTTTTGGGATATGTACGCGTCTACGAAGTCAGCAGTGCAAACTCCCGGAGCGTAAGCCATCTGTGGTAGGTGGGATATGGAGAGAGTATTAAGCGTGGGTGTGTAAGGCATACAATATCGCAAAGGTATGCTCTGTCTTGAAACCCAAGATATTTCATTCGACCAATTTAAGAAACTCTCACAGATGGATGGTGATTCTTTCTTCATCCAGTAAGGCTCAGTCAATGTATCAATCGCCAATGTTCTAATTTTGTTCATCATTGGTTCGTTCCTACTATACATTGATACCATATAACGGTTCGACAGCAGCTCTCTCCTAAGTTCGAGTGGGGGTTCGCCAGACTCGGCCAGAAGTGCGGCGATAGGGGTGCTCTTCAGAGCTCCCGTCGCCGCCCTCAATGCTCTGTATTGTATTCTGTCTATTTTTAACAGATTTGTCTTAGCTGCAGATGCGTAAAAAATTGAACCGTAGTCCATGACGCTTCTCACCGTAGCATAGTAAAACATCATAGCCGTCGGGGGATCTGCTCCCCAGGAAGTAGACGTGAAGGACCTCAAGACATTCGTGTATGCTTCGGCCCTTGTGACTGTTTCATCTATGTGCCTGTTCCAATTCAGGCGTCGTGTGAGATGTACTCCCAGGAATTTCACTGTTGATGAGCATGGAATTTCCAAGCCACCAAGCGTCATCCGGTCGCCTATATGGATCCGCCTTCTAGTGAATAGGCATATATTTGACTTTTGTAATGAGATTGAGAGTCCCAATTCACTGAAAAAATTAACAGTTGAGAGAACCGCTTGGGAGAGTGTATCCTTACATGTCTCAAAATCGTATTCTGTAATATATAGGCAGATGTCGTCGGCATATTGTAAGATTTTAACAGACGCAGGTAGAACGTCTTCGATTCCTGAAACATACACGATATATAACAATGTGCTAAGCACAGTTCCTTGAGGTAAACCTTTCCAGACCTTTCTAGGTCCAACTATGGCATCCTCCACCTTTACATATATATTTCTTCCATCTATCATCCTAATTATTAAGTCTGCAAACTTATTTGAAGTACCAATCTCTTTTAGTTTTGTATTAAGAATGGGCAGCAGGACGTCATCATATGCTGATTTGATATCTAGAAAAAGGGCCAGTGTTGACCTATTCCTTGTGAATCCCTTTTGGATATCTGTGATCAATGCGTTTATTGCGTCTGTTGTTGATTTTTCAGATCGAAACCCGTATTGTGAATTCGGTAGTTTCTGATGGTGTTCCAGCCACCATTGAAAACGAAACTTAATTAGGCGTTCGTATGTTTTCATCAAACATGAAGTCAGTGAAATTGGTCTGAGAGAGTCAATCTGTCCATGTGGTTTGCCTGGCTTTTGAATTGGGATGATGAGATAATCAGACCAGGATTCGGGAACTGTTCCTGTATGCCAGAATCCATTATAGATTTTCAGAAGGGCTCGTTTGTATTCCATGGGTAAGTGTGTTAACACTTGGTAAACCATTCCGTCCTTCCCGGGAGCAGTGTCTGTTTTCGAAGGAATGGCAGCTAATAGTTCCTGGATGGTAAATGGAGTCTCAAATGTACTCTCCGGATTGTCAGAGTTCTCTTCTGTGTTGGACGGTTCTGAGCGAACCCAGTCCGGAGCCAGTTTATGTAGGAATTCGGTTATGAGTTCTCCGTTTCTAATATGTTTGGGTTTATTTAGTTTTGAGTTCCTTAGGGTTCTGATCTGGTTCCAAATTTCCCTAACAGGCGTGGTTCTATTGAGTTTATTACAGTATTCACGGAATGTCTCCCTTTTTCGTTCCAAAATTATACGTTTTGCGAGGGCCGCCTTTTGTTTTGCCGAGAGGAAGTTTTCGTATGTGGGGTTGAATTTATAGATTCTATACGCTGCCTTCCTGTTCTGCACAGCTTCAGTACATTCTTCGTTCCACCACGAGCTATTCCGTTTTTTTGTACTGGGTTGGTAAGTTGGAGCGGCATTGTTGCATGCATCCTCTATTACTGCCATAAAGGTCGCATACTCAAGAGTGGGGTTGCTTATCACGTTTACTTTGCTTAAAAGAATGGAGTCAAATGTTTCCCAGTTCATTTTGTGCAAGTTCCATCTCCGTGTAGGGATGGAGGGTAATATGATTTCATCTATAGACATTTTCATCAGCGACGGCCAGTGGTTTGATCCAAGAGGATCATCCAGCACTTCCCATGTAATACTGGATGCGAGAGTAGGAGAGGAAAAGGTTATGTCGACTGCAGAATTGGTACGTTGAGAGATTGAAGGAACTAGAGTTGGAGATCCGTCATTCAGGAATAGAAGATCTGACTCCGCAGCAGCTGTAAAGAGTGAGACACCTTTACCGTTGGTGAAAGAGGAACCAACCAATCTGTGATGACAGTTCCAATCACCAGTAATCAAGCAGGGGCGTGGTATCAGGTTAAATAGTGTTTCCCACTGGTTTTGTGTGACATGGTTTCTGTGGCTATTGTAAATCGATACAAAGTTCAGTTTAAGATTGTTGGATAGTTTAAGACTTGCTCCAACCACGAAGAAATCGGGGATCCCACTGGTTATGTTGAGTAGACTATACTCCACGCCCTCCTTGACTAGAAGAGCGACTCCAGACCTCCCGTCCGCTCTGTCTTGTCTGAGTAGATCATAGCCTCTGAATGAATAGTTTCTGCTCGGTTGAAACCAAGTCTCGGAGATAGCCGCCGCTGTCACTGGGTTGGAATCTAGGAAGTGTTCCAAACAAGGTTTATTGCTTACCAATGAACGAGCGTTCCACTGTAGAAATTGTATTTGTTTATTATTCATCGATATTTTATCAATTTAATAATATTGTGGTATGGGTAGATGTAATAATTACCGATGATGGAAGGGGAGTTACGGTGGCTAGGAGTCTTTGGAGTTGTAAGTTTCTAGATTATTAAGTATAGTGTTAGAGATGGTGTTTAGCATCTCTGAACTCTGTGTTAAAGTTTGGTTTGGTTGAGATAGAAGTTGATTTAGGATTTCTTGAGAAATTTGTTGAATTTGTTGAGGGTCTACTTCCATGGTTTGCACCTCCATTTGACCTGGAGGTTTAAGCGGGGTTCGGCGTACTGGTATCCGAAGGGTGTAAGAGGTTGTATTTTGTGCTCGAGAGTGAAGGTTGTTCGTATTTGACGAGGGCTCTGATTGCTGTAAATTCTGGAATGATTCATCAGATGTTGACTCAAAATTTTTTGTTTGGTGTTTTGTTTGGGTGCGGCCATCAGGTCGTGCATACGGAGCTGATCGAGCTTGTTTGCGATTGCGTCTAAGTGAAGTGTTGGTCATTGAGGTGGGTATATCAGGGTATTCCTCTTCTTCCGTTGGTTGTGTCAGTGTATGAAATCGGTTGGATGTTACTACCGTAGCGTACGAGTCAGACATCACTGAGAGTTTCTTCTTTTGTACTCTATCTTGATAGAGGGGGCATATGTTGTTATTGGCTTTATGATTTGCGCCCTTGCAGTTGATACAAATATTCAAATTTTCATCTTTTTTAGGGCAAGAGTCTGTTAGGTGGCTCTCACCGCAGTGGAGACAGCGTATACCGCTTCTACATTGATAGTGAACATGTCCTACTCGATGGCACAGATTGCAGCGACGGACAGGGGGGACATAAACATCGACCCGGCACCGATGGCCATAGATCGAGACATATTCTGGAAGATTTTGTGAGTCGAACGATATGAAGCATGTGGTCAGTTTCTGACGTGTCTTAGACCCATCATCCTCAGTTACAATCCTAGTTAGTCGTCGAATTCTTTTAACTGGTATGGTTGAAACCATCACACTCAATATTTCTTCATCATCGAGAGTAGTATCAACATTTCGTATAACTCCGGTTTTATAAACTAGTGAGTCAGGGATGTAGGCCAAAAAATTTTTATTTGCAAATGCTGGGTGGTTCAGAAGTTGATTTGCTGCGGTAGGTGTTGAGACTTCCACTTTGAATCTATTTCCACCAACGCAGAGAACGTTGGTAATTGAGCGAGGATCTATTTTTGTTGACGTAAAGAGCCAACGACCAAATGCCATAGGATGCGTTTTTCCGATATTAGATTCTTTTCCTTCAACAAAGATAAAAAAGGGACCTTTGTCTTCATTGCGAAATCGGTTTGTTATTATCCTGTCTTGGAATTCTTTAGTTGATAATGATGTTTCCATTTGATCTTTAGTTTGTTTGTCGGTATGTAGAGTAGTATTATTTTTCGGAGGAAGGGCATCTGCCCCCCCTCCTCCCGGCCCACTCATTTATAGGTAGGTATACTTCTACCTATTCACGGAAGATTTTATTTTATCCAATTGAGATAGTTAATTCAGTATCAAAGTTGAATAATGTCGCTTACTTTCGCTTATCCGTGGGCAGGTAATCTCGGAGATAACGCGCAGAGGTCTGCTCCCGGTGAACGCTAGGTCTGCTCCCGTGAACGCTAGGTCTGCAGAGGTCTGCTCCCGGGAACGCTCCCGGTCGCAGTTCCCTCTCGTCCCAACCCAGGGCGGTGAGGCCAATGGGAAGCCATGAGCGAAATCATCAGAACAAATTCCTTAAGAAAACAGCTGATGACATCCACGACGCCAGCAATGGCAGCCAGACGA
The DNA here is from genome assembly GCA_009739505.2 of Apolygus lucorum. Taxonomy (NCBI): domain Eukaryota; kingdom Metazoa; phylum Arthropoda; class Insecta; order Hemiptera; family Miridae; genus Apolygus; species Apolygus lucorum. The sequence goes on from CM019178.2 coordinate 940,265, forward strand.
AAATCCAACCTGAAATGGTTGTTTACTTTACTTACTACTTACTTTTACAGGAAACAATTTTTTTTTTCGTTTAAAACAGTTTAAAACGTTTTTAACCTCTGTGAGGCAAAGGTTTTTTGAGGCTGTTTAAAATGTTTTTAAACGCAGTTTGGAACAAGTTTTTTTTAAATCTGCACATGAAGCTTGTGTGTAGCTATACGAAAAATCCCCACAAAATAGTAACTTAGGTGTAAAAGTAAAGTAAAAAGCTTCCGCTACCTTGGTAGACTCGGATGCAAAACAACAACAAACATATTGTTTAGTAATGCATGCATTCCAGGGGACGTCCCATTGGATAAGCATTAGATCAGTTTAACCAGTTGTTAAGTGATAAAACTGTTTCACTCGATGTAATTTATTTATTACTTTAGGCAAGAAATACTGACCCCCCCCCCCCCCCCTCACCATTATCCACCATAACATTTCTAGCGGCATGGGAGCCTCGAATCTGAAGAGCATTTTAAAATTCATGATCTACGATACCCAACATGCGAATTCGAGTTCACCCCCCACCCCCCCACAATGGTGCCGGGCTGGCACCAAAGCGGAAATACGTCGTAACATTGAACTTTCATCTGTTAGTTTTGGTAGGCAGTCCGTCGAGGTTCACATCCGTATTCAAGGTGAAACACAAAAAAAAAAAAAAAACACGAAATAAGCGGTTTATGGCATCATGGCACCATGTTGGCACCACTATTAATTCCATGGTGGTACAGAGAATAATTCATGAAAATCCGGAGGTTTAATGAGAATTTTTCCTCAATTTCAAAGGTTGGGTACAATTAGTAAGCAGTAAAGGAGCCGAAATATTGAAAAATCGGATATTTTGTGAATATTATCCCCCCACTCACCCCCTCCCCTTGCGAATTTTGGTACTCTGGTAAAATCATGTACAACTTGGAAGTTATTTGAGTCAAATAAAAAAAGAAACACGCAAATCGGTTGGAAATTGAGGCCTGGGCAGAGTTTACAAGATTATGCACTCAAACGCACGTTTTCTAAGCAATAACCCCCCCTTTCCCCCTCTTAAAAAGCAAAATCCAAAATTCCGGCGCCGTAGTGCACAACTAGATAGTATTCCGCGTCAAACGAAAAAAGAACCAGGAAAATCGTTTGAGAACTAAGGCCTGGGCAGAGTACACAAGATTATGCCCAAAAACGCACGTTTTTCGAGCATTAACCCCCCTTTCCCCCCCTTAAAAGGCAAAATTCGAAATTCCGGCGACGTAGTGCACAACTAGATAGTTTTCCGCGACGAGCAAAAAAAGAACCAGGAAAATCGGTTGTGAACTAAGGCCTGGGCAGAGTACACAAGATTTTGTTACACACACACATACACACACACATACACACACACATACACACACACCTACACACACACACACAGACATACACCTATGGTTTTTTTCGTGGTTTTGGATTCAGAATGGTCTAAAACGGATTACTGTGTGGTTATTTTTTTTCTGTTGAGTGTTGTCCAACTTCACCTCAGATCGATCGCATAAAGACGCCCAAGTGTTACTGTGGGACGTCCTAAAAAGATGAAAAAAGGTTGATTTTTATTTTCTAGAATTTCCAAGCTGATACCTTACTTGTAATTCGACTTCTGACGAATGAAAATTGAAATCTATTGTGTACCCTTGTACCTAACATGTTGTTTGTTGCTCATTTCGCATGAGGTCATTGCCATTTTCCTCCTACTGGTCCGGTTTGAAACAACTCACGAAAGTCATGTTTAAAACTGGATTAAACACTGTTTTACGCACAATTTAAAACAAATGTTTTAAACAACCCGTTTTACAAAAATGTATTCAGAAGAGTGTTTGAAAAATTTGAAAGAACATGGAATAATGCATTCTCTGAAAAATGAAATTTTCAATATTGGATCATGTGAGCCCCTGGATGGTCCCCCATGAATTTCATCGCCACCAGACTGAAAACAGTGTCTGGTTCACCGACTAAAGTGGATAGGTGAAAACCAAACCTTATAATCGGGAACAATGTTTTGATCGCGTTCTGCCGTGAAAAAGAAAGACGTCCAACTCCACTGTACACGAAAATGGGATTTCCACTCAACCCTTTGTCTGTGGACCTGATCTTTCTGTTGGTAATGTTCGAATTTCAAAGTAGGATATGTACGAGGGGGTAATTTGGATAATTTGACCGAAGTCATAGAGTAACGCCACATGGAGGTTATTAGAAGATGTGATACGTAAATTCTTGGATTGAAGTTACTCAATTTACTGACGAATATTTCGAGGGGCAAATGGCTCTTCAACTCATTGAAAACTGCAAAATGCCATTCAAACCTAATTGGTAGAGGGATTTTGCAAGGTTGATTCAAAATGGGGTCAATACGAGGGAAATCGTTCACATGGAAGTTGTGGCATTTTTTCTGCAATAATATTGAGGAAAGATTTACGATTAAAAAACGCCACAAACGTGAATGTTTGACAAGAGAAATTTGGAAGAACCTCCCTACGGGGTTTGTATGGGAGAAAAACCTTATTTCGATTATAAGGCACTCTTTCTTCAAACGACAGTGTATAATATAGTCGATTTAGATAATTCGAAACATAAATCAATTTTGCTGGAAATGGGGTGTCTTCAATGGTTTTACACTTACCCAGTGACGTCATACGGTTCATGTAGTCATGTACCGAGTATCCATACCACATGGAGTATCATTGTATTCTCAGTTGTTTATTGTATTATTGGATTCTGAATATTTTCTATTCAGAAAATATTAATACAATTCAATGTACCTATGCGAATAACATAGAGATTGGCGGTATATAACGTAACAGTTAAAAATAACCTATTACCAGTTAATTCCGCTTGGAACCTATTACCAAAATAACCCTGTTATTAAATAACGTTTCAGGGAAGGCTCCAAACTGTGTGGAGCTAGAACAATAGCTTGGGTTTTATTATCGAAAAAGAGGGAAAATACACTAATACGTAAGTATGTCGGGAATAACTTGATAGAAAACTCAACTTAAGTAGGAAACGAAAACTAGAGATCAACGGAATGATACTTTGGAATGGAATAACAATATAACATGACAACAATATAACAATATAACATGAATATCAATATAACAAACAAATGTAGGTCGGGAACGAGAAGAAACGATACCTTGGAATGGTATGTCGGAATGAGCTTGTGAGAAGGTCCCTCGGATAACCTATTAATTAATAACAGGTTATTGGAACCTATTGCCAACCCAGAGCAGTAACGGTGGAACCTAATACGCAAATGTAACCGTTTTACCCATCTCTAGAATAACATGTTCTTGCTTACAAGCTTTGAATTATATAAATTCCATGTAGTTCAGCTTAAGCCGAATCATGTGTTTGGTACCATTGTACGCGATCAGGCGCAGAAGGCGTCAGATCGCGTCTGACGCCTTCTGCGCCTGATCGCATTGCGTCTCCCCACTTCGTCTCTAACATTCTTACGGCTTTGCTTGGTTGCTCTCATACTGCTTTCGTTTCACTTTTGCATTCGCATCATAATTCGAGTCATTAAATATTTTTTGAAGAAAGTAGTTATCAATCTTAAAGTCACTGTTTCGTCTAAACCATTTTCAAATCCCCGAATCCAGACCTCAATCCACGTTCAACGGTGAGTTCGTTTCATAATGAATATGCATGGTAATTAGTACCTTTCGTTTGCACTCAAGTTATTTGGTGATCTCAAAATTATTTAGAATCGTTTGTTGAAGCTTTCAGTAGATACATTTAATATAACAATATTATAGTGTTTATATAGAAAATCTCTGTATTATAAATTGTATTCAAAATTTTAAACCACAATGACAACATTCGTCATTCAATTCCTCTCTGTTGATGGTGGAAAAGATATCCAGTGATTTCCAAAGTTGTTTCTCAATGGCATCCGTCAGTAGGCTCGTACCATACGTGGGAATGACCTTTCCGAAGGAAATCTTATTCCCCAAAACGTACGTACAAGATCATTCCACATCTAACGATAACTCTCGGCTCACTGATGGTTTATTTATGGTCCCTTATAGAAGGAAAATTGCTATAAAATCGTCTCTGAGAACAATAATGGCAATGTCTCAATGTTTGAACTCTCTCGAAAATGTGTCAAGGATGTTCTTGATATACAGGGACGAGCTATCAATTTTATATAGGTTCTTCGGAGTACGGAGCACTCATCCTGGGAGTGAAGGGAGCTGAAGAACGTCTCCAAAAACGAATCTCCCGGTAATTGCTTACTACCTTCGAAAGTGTGGAGTTCTGTGTACCTTACTCCGGTAAATGACAGTGTGGAGGTCTTTCTGGCGAAATTTCGAAACGTCGTGCGGGGGCGATATTGCAGTAACGGGGCGAGGAATCACAATTGGAGCAAGAGGCCTCTGCAATAGAAGTTGCGTCAGTGCTGAGTTACCGGCCCGCAGGGGTCATAAGGTCTCTTATCTCATCTGGTGGACTCGATGTTGTTAGACAGATAACTTCTGGGTGATAAGTTTCAAGGTGATATCTCATTTTTGTGTGACCCTCCCCTCTTGATCGGGTCTCTTGGGTCTTGGTCGGGGCTTGGAGCCTAGGCAGGGCGCCCGAAGTACCTACGGGTTTATCATTCGGAAGTCATGAGGTGGTTTAGCTGAACACCCCTCATTTTTTCCTTACTAACGAAAAGAACACAGAATTATAACTTTTTACCTCAGCTCCAGGAAGACCAGACGCATTTTTTTTGAAATTTACAGAGTTTCCAACTGTTTGGTTCCTTATTACTTCAAGTCAAAAAATTGATAATCCGAACTCTTTAGTGCTACTCAAATCAAGAATTTTAGAGCATGCTGAACAATTCAAGTTTTGTATTTGTTCTCCCAAGAAAAATATATATTTTTTTTTTTTACAAATCATTCTGAATTACTTACTGTTTGATTTTGATGGAATTGTCAGAAAATTTATGGATTTATTCTTAAGAGTAGCCTGTTATTCTCATTACTGTTGGACTAGTGGTTTATATTATGAATTTTTCCAAAAAAATAAAATATTTTTTATCCTTCAACCTACGATTTTTTTCAGATAATATCTGAAAAAAATCGTAAAAAAAGTATATTATACTAATATCTGAAAAAAAGTATATTATACTAATAGTCCAAAATCATGTTCGAATTGGGACAGTTTTTTGGTTTAGGGTAGGGTGGGGTAAGTCCCCGCACTTTCGAATGTTTTCCATTTATAAACACCTACTAGGTCAATATCCCTCAACCAACTCATTGGGATACTAGTTTGGGACCTTGGCTATAATGCCTGACAATTTTCATCACTATGTCATCAGTATTATGGAAGAACTGAACGTTTTTTAAAAATTTGTGTCTGCGGGGCTTTGCCCCACAGGAAGGGGTAAGTCCCCGCAGTCATGGGGCAAATCCCCGCAGTACGGGGTTTGCCCCATTCTGGGGAAAGGCATTAATTTCAGACAGAAAGCCAATATATTTATTCAAATATGCTCATCTATTCAGTCAAAACATCACATTTTTTACAAGATCCATCCATTCTGGGGCAAGGCATTAATTTCAGACAGAAAGCCAATATATTTATTCAAATATGCTCATCTATTCAGTCAAAACATCACATTTTTTACAAGATAAAAACTTTTTTGAAGTTCACATGCCTTAATAACAGTAAGCAACTCATTTTTTTAAACAATTAACAAAGGGTCACAGTCAAATAGCTTATAGCATTTGCTGGTAATAAATTTCCCACACATCTTCAATGCACAATGAAAAGTCAATTGTAGAATATTCGAAAAATCACAAAACATTGAATTAAATGCAACACAACTAAAATTTGAGACAAGAAAAAAGTTAAATGATCGTCCAGGAAAATACATTTTTCTGATTTTTTTTCCTAAAATTAACACAATGTTTGTTTAGTAACAAAGTAAGCAGGTATCGCGTTTAAAAAAAGTACAACAAACTGCAGGATTCCAATAACTCCCAAAATGCTGGTTAGATACTTGTACCTTTAGTTTCTGGAATTATAAAATGAAAGAAGATAGTGGGGAACAGAATAAAAACAAGTTACATACAAATAGGTAGTGGTACCTGACATATGAGTCAATTCTGTGCATGGTTAACTGCATGAAGGTACCTAAATTTATCATCGCCGTCTTCCAAATAAAAACGAAGGGGCAAGTCCCCGCACAAATTTTGTGCGGGATCTTGCCCCACAAAGGGTGCGGGGCTTTGCCCCAATTTGCCATTTTGACTAAAATCGACCTCAGACAAGTAAAAATATGGTTACCAAGAGCGTTGTCACGGGGTTTTGACGGGAAGAAGCACCTTTTTCTGACGCAACACAACAGACACGAATATCAACGATTACGGAAACATATCATTGAAGTAAATAATCATAAATATTACATCAGAGCGGAGGAAAACAAACTTACCTCATTTTGTCTGTCACCACGCTGATCCGCACTACAGGAAATTCCACACAGAACTCGCGACATGGCAATTGGCTTACCATCCAACGGACATAGTCATAACTTGCACAGTAACACAGAAAACCCTTGTGCGGGGACTTCCCCCGTGCGGGACCTTACCCCACCATACCCTATGCTTCACGACGGTCACATACGAATGAAATTGATTTGAATCAATAGTATAGCGTTTGGGGGTAAATCAGTAGGAGCCAAGGTATATGTAAAAGGTTATCAAAATAGCCACAAACGACTTTACACTCGTGCTGTTAGTTGTCACAGTAAGCCAGCTACGTAATGAAAAATTCGAATTTCCGTGTGAGCTGCCGCTTACTGGAAAGCCTCTCCAGTAGGGCGGGGCTGGGTCAGTCCAACGACCCCCTTCGGCCTGACTCGTAGGTGACGTCAACACCGACCATCTCGCGCGTTCCTCTCTCCGGCGGGAGAAGCGCAAACGGCTTCTCCCCCACCATCACCGCCGTCCTCGCAAACACCACCCAGCGGGGCAGAGGGGGGAGAAGACGGAACCTGGAGTCAGGCCTGGACGACACTACTCCCCTCCCGACCTCTGCCAAGTTAACTTCCATTGAGAGCTCCGAGCCCGTGAGTAGTTTAACCGCCCCAATCTTACCCACGCCGCCACGCTGTACGACCCCCTGGACATCAGCGTCGCCACGATATTTTCTTACTGCTGCTTCATCGAAAGGATACCTACGGGCTCCAACGTGAGTGCACAAAACTATACATACTATTTTACATTGGCCAATGCATAGGAGTGACGTGTAGTCATAAGAGTAACCCTTTACAAAAGACTTTAGTAAAATTTTGCCACGATTTAAAACTGAACATTTTGAACTTAGTATATTGAGTAAATTCACTGATCGATCCTCTGATATTCTGACCTCGCAATGAAACCTGAAACACAAAAGGAATAAATGAATGTATTGTCAATTTAGGAAATTCATACTTATATAAAGAACGTTCGTACTTACCTCATTTTGCCTTCTGCCAATAGCCACGATCTTGAAGTGGAAAGTTGTTCCTATTCTAATAATAAAAGTGCCATTTTCTTGTATTCCGTTTACTATTTCTATCCGAGTATACCTGGTTTTCAGACTTCTAGACAGAGGCAAGTGCATCGCCACACCTCAAGGTTTTCGATACGTCCCTTCAGGACCGCAACGTCAGCCCATACGGCAGGAACACACTTGTGTATCCATTTTACATTTGGCCCTTCAGGCTTTTACCTTTCAGGACTAAATCGCCACGAGACGCTCAAGGTCGCCACGCATTTTCGCCACGCATTTTCACCTTATAATTTCTTCACAGGTAAATACCTTTCGCTACCTTTTTATCTGTGTTTCGATTTTTGCCTTGTTTCTCTTTCAGCTAAATCTCTTTCAAAACAACCCCCAACTCGTGCGATCGTTTGGCTTTGTCGAGTTCATTAACCTCGTTGGTGAGCTCGACCATCCAAACGCCTAGTTCACTAGGACAAAACACAGTACTTGCGAATTGATAGCAGAGGTGAGCTTTCCCCTCATCACTGGTATCCAATTTGACAAGTACGACAACTTACATCGTGTTGGGGAACTCATGGTACTGCTCAGTATACAATCAATCATTTTAACAAAATATAGTATAGGAAGCTATACTATTCACTCAACTTGGCAAATGTTCATCCGTTTTGTTTATGTGTGAGGTATCATTGCAGCCTCATATTGTCTCGGCGACATTTACGGTGGTATTTTGCTTGGAAGATTTATAAATTATGATGTACCAGAATACCTCATCGGCGGGCACATAAAACGGGGGATTGTTAATAATAAAGGAAATTATTTATGACTCTTTTCACTATCATCAAATCTTCCTTAATTCAGATCCCAATCCTATAACAGGCACTGACAGTATCTTATTACCTAAATTAGTCTGAAATACGTGGAGACCACAATCGTCACGGTAAGCTCAGACGTTGTGAGACACAATGGTAGAATACATGCAATGTTACATGTGGTAGAATCTTCGTTGCGTGGAATTATGCCTGATAAATGATGTGATCATACGTATAATCAATAATTTTCAAACGTACAACATTTAAAAAAATATGTTAAAAGAGAGCGCATAGAACAGAGACTTTAATTCATTCAGAATAGACAATTACGCTGGTTCAATTGAAAATTATCATAAATACATAACAAGTGTACCTCACAAGGAGCTTCTAGAAGTTTTCCTTTGCTCGCGTTTGCATGATAATTCTAAAATTTCCGGGTCGGGTGTCCACCTCTTGATTTAAATAGGAAATAAATTTGGCAACTCGAGTCGTATTATGAGGAACGAAATCCCGTTTCTAGGCAGACCACTGGTGACTCCAACGCGAACGAGATTCGAATAAATTAAGGTTTATAAGGCCCGATGAAAAAGAGATGCTCGAGCTAACGAAATGTAGATTCCAATCTACTACAGTAACGCTACTGTCTCCGATAATTCCGATATTTACTACCTAACGGAATCTAGAATGTTTCTTCTACCAACGGTAAACCAGCTAAGAGGGTGACATCTTGAAAAATAACGAGTAAAAAACTACAGGTTATTCACCCTTGGCGAGGTAAGTAAGAAAAAATCCGCAGATGGGCTTCCAGCTGAGGAAATTACCGGGAATTTTATGAGAAATTTTACGAGGCGGTTCTTTAAACTAGGGGCACAAACCTTATTTAATGGGAGAAAATACTTTCACGATTACTTCGTTTGGTGCAAAAGGTAATAATTACGTTCAGAAAGTCGTTGAACTTGATTTGAAATGATTGCATGGTGTGTAAGGAGTTAGAATAATCGAAGAGGTTTCATCATGAAACATCATTTTCTGGAGTGCCTACCGGAGAATTACAAGGGCACTTAGAATTAATTAATATGCAACCTCATGTGGTACATGACCTCAGGACCTTACTGATGAATTTCCTAATATTATCAAAGTGACATTAGAGGTCAAATATTCAATAACATTAGACAATATTGACTGATCTCTCGCCGGAACCATAACCAAGTATTCGGAGAACCAATATCAATTTCGAATCTAAATACTCGAGCTGCAACTTCTTCCATCAAGCCTATTTCCAATCCACGGTATCCCTTAGGTAACCTGATTTTAAGGACCAGAAATAAAATTCCTATCACAACTTCTTTCTCTCCTTCTATCAGTAAATTAACCTTCTCTGTTAATTCAGTCTCAATCAAACCAGACAGATGTAGTAAATAAATATCTCACTTCTAAATATTTCACTAAAAATTCACCAAGTATTACACGTTAGTGGTGACCCCAAAGTTCAGTATTCAAATCACAACACAAAAGATTGCGTGATCAGTTCAAAACAGTGGTGAACATATTCAATCATGTCAATAATTTTGCCAATGAACAAACATCAACACATAGAGGATAAGTTTCTGAGTGTACGTGTTTTAATTGACAATTATGATGAGCTTTTGAGGCTAGACCCAAACAACCCTCCAAATTTAGCAAAATCTGAGCTCAAATTTCCCAAAACACAAATTTCCATAATGTATTTGCTCAATAGTGATGAAATTCATATAGAACCTTCTTGGAGGCAAAGTGGCACAACCCCATGAAATGTCATCAAAATCTGACCAATCGATAGGCAGAGAAAAGGTCTGAAACCCAAATTTTGCGTGAAATTTTAAACTTTAGAAAAATTTGTGGTAATATTTTAGAAGTACTTACCTATGCTTCCTAAAAAATTCTGAACATGAAAATCATGTTCAAATCATTTTTGTAGAGGTAATTCGATTTTAGTTCAAAGTATGGTGGTCTGACCGTTCGTTTCCCCGAAAACTCCATTTTGAAAAGGGTACAAAATTGTGACAAGATCCAGTAGAAAATGACAGGGATCGCGAAGGTTCACCCCTGGATTCTTCTCTCCCAAGTTTTTGAAACTATACAGGATATTGGTTTGATTTTGATTTATTTTTCACTTATTAGATGCCCTACGTGGTCCCATACGAATTTCTTTGTACCTAGTTGTTCTAAAGCGACGCTTGTAACAAACAGGATTTTCCTGAAACAACGAATGCTGACAACGCAATGCTCCAATTTGCTCAGTATAGGGTAATTGAGGTAAAAGTAAAAAGCCGAATTTTGAAAAATTGTGATAAATTTTCAATTGTGTTGCTTTTTTTGAATTGTTGTTTTTGAAACTTGAATGAAGATGATGAAAATAAAATGTGGATAAGTTGTGGAACCCTCGATTGTGAAGTTTAAATTGCATATTAAGAGAGAATTTGAATGCTCCGATCAATTCACAAATTTTTGATTATCAAAAATATGTATGTGCTATGCCAATGATTTTTGTAAAAATTTGTTCCATATCTACGAAACCTGTAAACAAATGGTTATGGTCATTGTTTTGTATGGATTCAGAAGCAAAATTATGGAAATAGTGTCGTGAAGGGCATCATAAATTGACATAATAGAAAAGGGATCATAAATTGATTTTGAGGCAAGAGGAATGAACTGAAGATCAACATAAAAGATAATCTGCCAAGCCTAGAAATGCTGTATGAGTCTACCAAAAAATTCCTACTCCTCCCAGCTCCATGATCACCCGTAAAATTCCAGTCGCCTCGGGGTAGAGATGAAACTAACGCGCTACGACGGGGAAAAATAAATTATATCTCCCCGACTTCTCTTCATATTCTATCTCCGTCGCAAACTCTTCAGGTATTCTTCATTCTAGCTGGCCGCTGTCACAATATTAATACAGTTCATCCTCCCGAGGGCTGTTCTCTACGAAGAATGCGAAATAATATCACGCTGAACATTTCAAAGTTAGGGGCCTAACGGTTCCTTTTGACATGGAAATAATCCCTATCGAATTACCACATCATTTTGAAGATATTAAATGATAATACCATATTGAAATTGGTCAGCGAAACGTCTCGATTAAAACCACGTAATTTTCATCTTAATATCTGTCCACATAAATTTAAAAGAAGTCAGCGGAGTAATCACATTGTTAATGATGACTTTGGTGGAAAAACAAAAACACTTGTATTGACATACAGAAGATTGGACAAGACAAACATTCCTGTGTTACTTGGACATTGTGTGACCCATGATGGTCAAAACACCAGTAGAGAGAGTAAGCATCAGAGAGGAATATTTCTCCAATAGATCTCAAGACTAACAACAATTGTTACCTACTAATTATTAGTAGGTACCTGCATTAAAATTATGAAATGTCAAAAGTGACTGATTCATGCGTCAATTTGAACTGTTTTTGGGAAGCCAATGAGCAGAGTAGTTATAAGTTTGGCATTTAGAATTCCAAATCAAAATGAGAAGAATTAAAATTGCTGTAAATCAAAACGTGTTTGTATATTTATATACTGGCTGAACGACTGTGTGAAATACTCATAAGTATGAGGAAAATGTTCTGCTCTTTCAAAAGTTAAAGCTGCTAAAGCTTGGATATAATATATCCAATTTTCAGCGTTTTTTATCTCATATTGTAGATATTATCTACAATATGAGATAAAAAACGCTGAAAATTATTACACAAAGGTTTATTATTTTTCTATAAAGATCACATGTCTGCAAAGAACTCGGCTTTGCCATTATTACCACCTACCAACAATGGATACTACCTGCCTTCCATGTACCTACAGCGATCGCATTTTGGTCAGCTAAAATTTGAACGGAGAATACTTAAGCCTCTTTTGCGATTCAAACTCGTGTTCTGATTTATCGTAAGTCCAACCCTTAAGTTCTTGTAGGGAGAGGACGGTTTTTCCTACAGAGCTCCGCGTGGTCTCTAAAAATTCTAAAAATGCAATACTATATTAAATTGATGGAAAATCAATACCTTTATAGCAAAAATGTTTAAGCTAGGGCATTTTATAAATTTCAAGTTTTAGAAGTGATCGACATCAACCAAAAGCTCCTGGGCACAACTAGACCCCAATTGGAGCCTATATACCAAATTTCATCAAAATAGGTCCATGGGAACTAAGAAAAGTGCCGCATACGGCAGACAGCAGACGGACGGACAAATTTTTATTCGATTTGAGGATTCTACGTACGTAAACCAAAAAAATTGAGGGGGGGGGGGTTAACATTTTTTATATATATTTTTTAATAAAGTTAAACATATTATAGTATAATAATTATACTATAATAATACTGTATTTAACTATATAACTTGAATATAATAATAGTATATTATTATATATTTAATTATACTATATTTAAATTAAATAATTAAATTATATATAATAAAAAAATATATAAAATAAATAAATATATATAATAACTTAAATATAAATATTTAACATAATATGTTTAACTATAATATAGTTAAACAAAAAATAAAATATAATATAGTTAAAAAAAATAATTTATTGTCAAATAATTTGACATATTATGTCAAATTACTATTTGACAATAAATTATTATGTTTTCCCCACCAGGTCTTACGAACACGCTTTTCACCATGGTACTTTTCGCGAGTTTGTAACTGGGTTCAGTAAAGAATTTAAAAAAATATAATAAACCAAACAAAAAGCCGTAATTCCAAAAATTCGTTATTTTACTCAAGTATTGTGAATGCAAATTTTGTGTTGTAGGAAAAGTGCTCTCAGGGGTCTTAGGTAATCGGACCTAAGAAGTATCCGTTGATTTTTCACTCAGCTAAATGTCCCTTGGTGTGTTCGATAAAATCCGGGTCAAAATAGAAAACATCATCTCCTCACAGTTGTGCCATAGGACAATGTTTTTTTAGTCGGGTCAAGGACAATGAAGTGAAACCCGCGTTTGAATAACAAGATGAGTATGAATACTCCACTCGGCTCATCCCTTTGTTCGGAATTTCTTCCCTTCAAAGGACCGAAGGCTGGTGACTGCTTACGATTTCACGAGAAATATGCGGCGTCGGAACGGTACGTTTTGTGACCGAACTTGAGATGAAATCCCGACGGTCCTGTCCAAACGAGACCGCCCGAAGAATAATGAAGTCGCGGGGTGCCTAAGAATGCCTCGAGGACAGGAGGGCCTCTTGATGACAGACGTACGGACTACAAAGAAATTTTTTCGATAATGCCGTGAATCGATGAGATGAAGTCGCCTGTACTGGAACAGGGTGCCTATTGTTGTTCATTGTCACCGCATGAAGCCCCCTTCGACCCTTTCCTCTCTCCAGCTCTGCTTTTCGAGCTATCACTTCCTCGATTTTCTACCATCCTCGAGTCAATATCTCAAGAACAAACTAGAAGAACCGTTAATGTCCTCTGAAGCAGTATCTTTCGGGGTATTTACAGTCGTTTCAACGAATCTCGTATAAATTATTTCGTGCAGTACCGAACTATGCTGTTCTTCCAACGTTTACCTGCTACTTTGCTTCTGACTCCACCGAAGTAGTTGAGGCTCTAACTTCTAAACTCTAGATCACTAATTTTTTATGACATGTTGGTCACACTGAGGCTCCAAAATACCCCATGTCTAACATTCTTATATTTTCATCTAATGTCAACTAATAATAAATGGTTTTTTGATCGTCAAAAATCAAAAATTACATTATTTTGCGACTGAACCTACTAACTAACACGGTATATTTTTCGAATTTGTTCCAATGCGTTCTAGAAATGTTTTCCCCCAATTTTTACCCCTTAGAAGTGACTGAAACGAACCAAAAGCTACGGCATACGGCGAACAAACGAACATTTGCTTGGGATATTTTTGGATCTTACATACCTAAAAACGTGAACCATCAAATTTTCATGGGGAGGGGGTTAACTTTTGTTTCCTCCTTGATTCCAACGCCTCATTATTGGAAATGGGTCCTTCTGGATATGGTTGAGGATGAAAATAATTCTGTCCACTTGAAAAAATTTACCTTAAATTTATCGTTCTATGCTTTCTTGAACTATTTTTCTCCTTGAAGTATAAATTATAATATTAATAATTAATAAATAATATTAATTATTAATAATTAACATTAAGATATGTGGTAATACAAATATAATAATATTATATTATATTTAATATCATATTATGATATTAAATATAATATTAATAATTAATTATAATAACACAGTATTCGGCTAGAATCACGAGAACGAACGAACCCACTCGTTATTCTCCCAATTTCTCTCCACGAGTTTCCTAGTAACTAATAAAAAACGTCTGCCAAGTGGGTGTGGCACATAGCTTCCTCCTATCCATAACCCGATTATATAGATGATCCGATGCATAGTAGTTAATCTCAAAACACCAATCTCTAAGTACCTTTCACTACCCTTATAGGGGACCATCTACACGCTACTCTGGATAATCCTAGAAAATTTCATCAAATTCGGATGAAAAATGTAAGTGATCACTACTCAAAAAATCCAAAAATATCTTGAGCCGCCTGGGAATCGTACCCGCGACCTCTCACATGTCAAATTGACTCGCTGTTCATGTGCTACGGGCGCCAGACAATAGATAGTGTAGAATTTGAGGTTGTGACGTACGCACGGCTGTTACACGGATTTTACGTTCGCGCCTGCGCATCGACTACTATAAGTCCGGGGGTGATGATTTTCATAGGGGACCATTTACAATCTAATCCGCATAATCCCTGAGAATTTCATTGAAATCGGATGGAAAATGTAGAAGTTATGGCCGTTTCAAGGAAATTCACGTTTGCGCATGCGCAGTCGCTTCTATCAGTCCGGGGATGATGATTTTCATAAGGGACCATCTAAATACTAATCTGTAACATCTCTGAAATTTTCATTGAAATCGGATGGAAAATGTAGAAGTTATGGCCGTTACAAGGAATTCACGTTTGCGCATGCGCAGTCGCTTCTATCAGTCCGGGGATGATGATTTTCATAGGGGACCGTCTACACACCAACCCGCACAATCCCTGAAAATTTCATCGAAATCGGACAATAACTTCGTATAGTTATGCGCGTTACAAGGAAATCATGACAGACGGACAGACACACAGACAGACAGACACACAGACACACAGACACGGAACCAAAATTGTTCAGAAAGGTCTAAAACGCAAAACGCGAGTGAAAATTTTGATTTTGGAGAACTTTTTTTTTTCATCCTTGAAAAGTGAAAACAAAGCTTCCGCTACCTTGGTAGACTCGGAAGCAAAATAAGCAGTACAGACCTACAGAATCTGTATCTGATGAAAAAATAACTTTTTAATAATCAGCAGGCGAATTCCCTACAATATCTTTCATTCAGCTGTTTCAGTATTCGATGAAATTCTCAGGAATAGTTTGGTTTGGTTCTATGGTCCCCCCATCAAAGTCGTTCCAATCTGATCATCGATAGGGTTTGCGGATGCGCAAAAAGTGAAATCTTTCTAAGGTGCGATAGTTAAGTTGAAATTCGTCAATGGAATAGGTGTGCGCCAAGGAAGGAAACTGGTCATCTATGATTATTGAGCTCACGTTGAAAAGGGCTGTAGGTACCGATTGTAGCGGGAATTTAGAATTTTTGTTCTTCTTCTGTTCAGGGCAAAGTGCCTCTGTGAAGGCAATGCAAGTCACCGATGATAGCGGAGTGTGTCTCATTATCAGGAGGGCGATTGTGACTGTGAAAATAGACCAATCTTACACCCTTCATTGGTGATCACCAACAAAATCCTGGTATAGGAAGGAGAATTTACGATACACTGTTACCCTTGCGTGAGCAGAACTTTCTACTTACTCATATACAGGGTGTTTCACGAAAAGGTCACACCCCCCTTCATTTCCGCAAAACACAGCGTAAAAAATTCCAACCAACGCAATTCTTCATGATTTTTTGTGAGGATCTCAGGAAAAATACTTTTGCGCAACAAAGTTTGCGCGCAATCGTGCGCAATTGACACTAACTTCATTTTTTCAAATGGAACCCCCCCCTTTTTTATTACAGATTCGGAATCTACGCCAAATTTCATGAAAAATTCATACCTGAATCGATTTGTTTTATTGCGCGCAACTTGGCTTTTTGAACGCTCCAAGTTGCGCAACTCCACAATTGCGCAAAAATTAGGTTTTGGAGAACCCTAAGTGTGGCACATGTTTTTTCATCATTTTTTAACGCTAAATCACATGGTGTCATCCGTTTTGAGGGAGACCAAGATTTCAAGAGGAAAAATTAACATTTCTTTCACGAAAACATCAGTTTTGTGGTCGAAATCATGTTTATTTTTTATTTTCTCACCTCCTTTTGAACCACGGGCTTGGGGCCGTCTACGGTGGAGTTGAAAATAAAAACTGACAGCATGATCATGCTTGAACTGAACAAAATTGCCTAAAAACTCATAACGATTTAAAAAGAACAATTTTTTCACTAATAACAACCGACTTTTTCTCCGTCATTTAGGGAAATTCCAGTCAAATTGAAAAACGGATGCCACCATGTGATTTAGCGTTAAAAAATGATGAAAAAACATGTGCCACACTTAGGGTTCTCCAAAACCTAATTTTTGTGCAATTGTGGAGTTGCGCAACTTAGAGCGTTCAAAAAGCCAGGTTGCGCGCAATAAAACAAATCGATGTGGGTATGAATTTCTCATGAAATTTGACGTAGAATCCGAATCTGTAAAAAAAAGGGGGGGTTCTATGTGAAAAAATGAAGTTAGTGTCAATTGCGCACGATTGCGCGCAACTTTGTTGCGCAAAAGTATTTTTCCTGAGATCCTCACAAAAAATCATGAAGAATTGCGTTGGTCGGAATTTTTTACGCTGTACTTTGCGGAAATGAAGGGGGGTGTGACCTTTTCGTGAAACACCCTGTATGTGAAGCATGACTTTAGGGAGATCATAGAATCCTACGCAGAGAAATACGGAAATTACTTCATGAGTTGAATGATGAAGGCGGGATGGTTAGATCAAAGCCCATCATTGCCTTCATAACAGTCAATGGAGAAGACTGTTGTCGGTAACACAATGACAGTTTACAGTGTCCACTTTGCGGTCGTCTACCCCGAATAGGTATGACCACGAGCATTGGTAGTTAACTTTCAGTTTAACGACTAGTTTAGAACTCCAACGGACGTTCCGCCCCAACTCCGACAGCGATGCACTGACAAGGTACCTACTGACCGTACTGAGCAATAGCAGGACAAACTAGATTCTTGTTAGCACGATCGACCATCTGCCAAATGGGTGTGGCACATAGCGACTTCGAAATCACCAATGGAAGTCTTAGACACACAGAATACAGCTGATGCCGAAGAAATATGTCTTGTACCTCAGGTGGGGCAGTCAGCTTCTGCGATCCTCGTTTTCACGCGATTTACCTCCTCTTATTCTATCTACTCCCGGTCAATTCCGACTCATCATATCGCATGTTTTCGGAAAGTTCTCCTTTTGAACTATGATTTGAAGCAGAGACGTGAAAATTCCCCACTGGGGTTTTCATTATCTGGTTCGATGGTTACCTATCTTTACATTCATATTTATCCAAATAGAAAATGCAAATTCGGTAGGCCAAAAATGTGTCCCACGAAATCAATAAATTGTTCTTCCTCGTTTTGCACTTCAATGTTCTGCGATCTTCAATGTTCTTGATGTTCTGCTAATGTGCACCCCTTATCCAGGGTAAAACCGCAAGAAACCAAAAGAATAAAGATTCGTAAGTGTAATCACTGAATATACTCAAGGATACCTGGGATTTCCTTGCAATTGGACCAATTGTAGCCCAATAATTCTGAAACACCAGTTAATAGCGTAAATTCTCACTGCATGTGGGATATAATTTGCGGGATGTATTTCGTTTTCAGTTGATGATATTGTGGTAAGTACTTACATTCATCCTATGTAATTTTCGATTTGACTACAATTTAATCAAGCAATGAGGAATTTCACCTTGTCGGAATTTCCTATTTTTGACCCCAAAATCGGATTCAGCACCTCGAAAAACCCCCTAAGGCAAACTTTCAGCCCGAACTTCCTACTTTACGAATAAACAAAACAGTGTGGAAAATACGAATGTTTAAAAAAACCGGAAAAATGACGTCATCCTGGAATAGTTCATTTATGGCCGCTTGAAGCGCTGAGATCGAGAAATCTATAGACCCAGATGCAAAATTTCACGAAACAGCGAAGTTCGAAATCGAAAAAACTGGAGAAAAAAAATAGAAAAAGCAAGATGGGGAAAATTAGGTTTCTTTTTTGATAACTTTTCTCTTAGAAAACACGATTTCGTCGTCCCAATGGTCAACACTGGGAGGAGACGGCGATCTGAACAGCCCAATCAGCGAGCGTTCCCGCTTCACGTCCGTTTTCCCGGTTAGTTTTGAAATCAAAAATTTTGATTGTCTCCCGAAAAGAACAGGAGACTTATTTTCCGAAATCAGCCCGTTTTTCATCTATCCCACACTATTAACTATTCAGGAAAAATGCAAACAGAATTCGGTGAAATTCCTCATTGTAATCTCTATCTCCATTATGGCGGGCTCAACCCAAAAGTAGAAATTCCGCATTCAATTACCAACTTATTAGAGAGCATTGAGTGAAATAGGAGCTTTGCATGCTCCTTTGAAATTGTTTTGCCTGCACGAGACATGCGGCAGAACCAACGAGCACTCGGTAAGTAATTCCTGTCTAGACGGTTGGAAACAGTCAAAATGATTTTCTTTCTCCGTTTTTCTCTGGAATGACACGGTCATTACGTTATTAGCTCCCTTCAATGCCAAATAACTCACTTGAACACTGCGCAATTGCATGCAATTGTTGGGATTTTCCATCCGTTAGTTTTCCTCCTGATTGGGCGTTCTTGAAAAATTGTTGTTTGACACACAATATACACAATTCTCGAATCACAGAAAATAATGACGTCCCAAAATATGAGTTTTTTTTTGCGTCCTGCTCGTCAATCAAAACTACAGTCTGTCACCCTAAAGGTAACATTTCAATAGAATGAGCAGGAGGATAGCTCCCGTGTTACTTGAATACTGTAAAAATCACAGGTACAAATAACTCACGTAAGCAAATCTAAAGTAGAGATCAAACGATCCGAAAAAGGTAGATCTGATAAACAAAGAAAACGTTTGTTCTAAGCAGAATAGATCCTCAATTTTCTTCCACTAACCGGTTCTCAACTTTTTGTCAAACAACGTTTTGTACTAATGATACGAGTGGGCGTCGGTGGTCTAGTGGACAGTGTACCCGACTGCGGTGATAAGATAAGAACCGTCTAGCGGGGATGCGAGTTCGAGTCTGGTCGCCAGCAGAAAGTTTTCTGTCTATTAGACGATCGGCAATCTCTCGTTCCAACCCAGGGCGGTGATGTTTGGGAAGCCATGAGCGAAATCATCAGAACAAATTCTGATCTCCCCTTAGGGAGACAACTGTTGACGTCCGCGACGCCAAGAATGGCAGTCGGACGAAAATTCAACCTGCAATGGTTGCTTACTTTACTTTACTTACTTTTACTTACTAACTTACTAACTTTACTTACTTACTGATACGATTCTGAATAGCTTAGTTTCAAAAACGCTGTAAATTATTACGCAAAGGTTTAAGATCACTCGTCTGCGAAGAACAAGGCTTTTCCGGACTCTTCTAAGGACCTGGGGTGTTGGGGGAAGGAGGGGGAGTCCTCTTGGGCTAGCTCAAAATGGTAGGTACCAAAAATACTAAGGGTTCACGGTCAAGGTAATTGCAATTATCGGAAACTCTGATTTGTAATCTTAGGAGATCTTCTATACCCCCTCAAGTTCATGCTAGAAGCCAAAAATACTCATTCAAACCTTCCTACCGTCCTTCAGGTTACCTGTGGTAGTCTGGTTTCTACATAGACCAGAAACCATTCAAACTCCAGGTAAGCTGGTTTCTATATAGACCAGGAGCCACTTCCTATGATAACCTGGTTTCTACACAGTCCAGAAACAACACCTAAAAAATTTGGTGAGCCGGTTTTTCTGACCAGAGGCTAAATTTTCTCTTTTGATCACTCAGAAATCTTCCTCTCCTAAATTTAAAATTTTACAACACTCGGTCAATCAATCGAGGACACATTCAAATTAAAACAATAACATTTCCTAGTATCACGTTTATTCTAATTGATTGAAAAAGTTAAATTTTACAATTAATTCAGTACTTCAAATCAATACACCCAAAATCATAACAATCACTGCAAAATGATTGATTCTGTAATTCATGGTCTCTGGGAGACCACTATAAATGTATGGGTGGAAATTGGGATCAGCGATATGCGGAGTAAGCGATGGAACTCTGTTCTCTTTTCCGCCAAAGACACCTGAATTCGGTAGTAAACAGCTTACTAGAAACCAGTAGGAGTGATTATACCATAATCAAGGAACTCTGATCTCTGTGTCATACATCTGTTCTCTTATTATCACTGTTCAACCCATTCAGAGGCTTTGGGAAGCTTTAAACCGCCCCGCCAAAACTGTTGAAAATCGAGAAAAGGTGGTGTAAAAAGCATATCAGGTAATTTTTCCAAGAATAGGGTAAACGTACGGCTTGCGTGTAGATGGTCCCTTATGAGGGTAGTGGAAGTTACTTAGAGATTGATGTTTTGAGATTAAGTACCTATCTATACAACTATCTATACAATCGGATTATGAATACGAGGAAGCAATGTGCCACACCCACTTGGCAGACTTTTCTATAGGCTTTAACTCACCGAAAGCTTGTTAATTTGTGAATATTTTCTGCTTTTGTGTTATCGTGTTACGACCCTGGAGTTGATAGATTATATTTACTAGGTACTCCTACAAGTACCTACCTTTTTGTGGGATTAATGGCTTTACCTATCTTGGACATTTTTTCCACCACCGCATACAGTTGAAAAACGCTGAAAATGATTACACAATGGTTTATTATTTCTCTATAAATGACTCGTCTGCAAAGCCACCAACCATCCAACATGGAGAAAAACATCGATTGCATTTCGGTCAGCTAAAATTTGAACGGCCTCTCTTGCGATTCACACTCGTGTTTCTGATTTATCGTACGTCAAACCCTTAAATTCTTGTAGAGAGCGAATGGTTTGACCTACAGGGCTCCGCGTGGTCTCAAAAAGTTCTGAAAATTCTATAGAATCTTACATTGAAGGAAAAACAATACCTTTATATCGAAATGTTTTGAGTTAGGGCGTTTTCAAAATTCATTTTTGAACCCTTAGAAGTGACCTACATTAACCAACATCTTCGAGCACAACTAGACCCTAAATGGAGCCTACATACCAAATTTCGTCAAAATCAGTCAATGTTAAGTGGGGAAAGTGCCGCGTACGGCGGACGGATGACCAAATTTTTAAAAAAGTCTTAAACAATTTTTTTCTCTTGGTCGATTCCAAAGGTTCGTTATTGAAAATAATAAACCGAAAGGTGTGACGAGGGTTAGAACGGTTTTTCGTTCCTCTACTTTTAGATACGTTTTACTTTGGTGGGGGATTCATTAAAACTTTTATCCCTTTCAACACTCATCTCACGAGTATATGGCACGCTAAACTGGTGTCTGTTTAGTCAATAAAAGGAGGTTCGTCTCGTCAAAAAACGTGACAAGTTCTCTACGTATAACTTTCATCGAACAATCAAACTTCGCTTCTGGGATCTATTTTGGCATTCCGCTTCGCCATCATCAGGAATTGGATGGCATGTGCAAACCTAATTCCTCAATGTTAGTAGGAAATGTCATACTTGGATCTAAACTTATAAGAGCCGCTTAGAAGATAAGTGGTCCAACTGAAAATTTTTCGATTTAGAGAAGGTCATTCTTGGTGTTCCTTAGGTTGTTCTCCATTCAAGGAAAAGTGGTATGGCTCAAGTTTGAACAGTTACCGAAGAGATAGCTCTGTTATATTATTCCGCTACCCGAAACACATCGCGCCCAAAAGAAAAGTTGTACAACTCATGGCTGACGTTTTCCCTCCCTCCCGTTTGATTTCTGTGATGTCCATTTTCACTATAGCTCCGTTATCAGTTTAAAGCGGTACCTATTCTTGTGTTGAGTGATAGAAGTAGTTTTGAGTTACCTGTTGTTTCATTCGAAAAATGGAAAATTTGGCCAAAAATACCTCAATTCATGTTGGGAAGAAACGCCTGAAGCATCCTGAAACCCACAAGAAAAACGCTGCAAATTATTACACAATGGTTTATTATTTTTCTACATAGATCACTCGTCTACAAAGTTACCAACCATCCAACATGAAGAAAAACATAGATCGCATTTCGGTCAGCTTTACTTTGAACGGAGATTAGGCTTATTTTGCGATTCACACTCGTGTTTCTGATTTATTGTACGTCCAACCCTTAAATTCTCGTAGGGAGCAAACGGTTTGGCCTACGGGGCTCCACGTGGTCTCAAAAAATTCTAAAAATTCTATAGAATCTTAAATTGGAGGAAAAACAATACCTTTATATCAATTTTTTTTTTCAGTTAAGGCGTTTTCAAAATTCATTTTTTAACCCTTAGAAGTGACCTACATCAACCAAAATCTTCGGGGCACAACTAGACCCCAAATAGAGCCTACATACCAAATTTCATCGAAATCGGTCAATGCAAAGTGGGGGTGCCGCGTACGGCGGACGGACGGCCAAATGTGTATTCGATTTTGGTTTATTATTTTCAATAATGAACCTTTAGAATCGACCACGAAAAAAAAATTTAAACACATTTAAAATAATCACAGTTAAAATTTAACACCCCCTCAAAATTTGATGGTTTTCGTTTCAAGGTACGTAGAATCCAAAAATCGAATAAAAACCTCGAAAACACCAGTTTCACCCATGTTTGGCTCATATCACCCACACTTGTAGGGCGATTAGTTGCTCAACCAAAACCTCAAAAACACAATTGTTCATCCATTTGTGACCCATAGCACCCTTGGGTGTGGGAAGATTGGGCTGGAATGACGTTAGGATCAACCAGACCCCAAATGGAGTCTATGTAAGGAAAAACCTCGAAAACACCATTTTCACCCGTTGTTTGGCTCATCACCCATAGGTGTAGGGCGATTAGTTGCTAGGGCTAAATTTCTACGGATCTGAACTCTATCTCAGTCGATTCTGAGTCAAAAAATACTCGGAAAATGTCACCCTACGCATATTTAAGCAAAAACCTCTTTTTTGGCCGGTTATTTGCCCATAACTTCTATACGAATGAAGCGATCGGAATAGTTCGACGTTAGGACCAACTAGACCCCAAATGGAGCCTATGTGCGAAAAAACGGGGGTTTTTTTAGACCGATTCTAAGGCCTTTCATGGCCCGGACGGCGAACGGCGGACGGACATTGCAAATTTGGATTCTACGCACCTTGAAACGTAAAGTGACAAAGTTTGAGGGAGGGTTATAAAAATTGTTTGCGATACGATCACATAGGCTTATTATTAGAAATAATAAACCAAAATAAGGCCAGGATCTCGCGGAATTCGGGAAAAGAGAATATTTCAGGTAAAGGTAAAGTTGTTTCAGTTAAAGTTTTTAACAAAAAGGACTGCGATTGCGCGAGTCGGTGCGGTTCCAAAGTAGAATAAGAACAGAGGAATTCCCCATTTACGCGTTTTTGGAGTTTAGTTGATTTTTCCAAACAAAATGAGTAAATTTTGTAAAATAAATGAAGAATATAAGCTTTTTGAACCAACGATTTTGATTTTCTTTCAGAAAACTCCATTTTATCAAGGTTGAAAACAGTCAAAGGTGGCAATTTTAGAAGCGTTTGATACTATCTTATAGCAATAAATTAATTTTGAAAATCATTCCCAGAATATCTTCCTTAAAAGTTTTACACATTGGAGGAGGGTGTGCTAAAGATTTGAGTGGACAATTTGAGTGGTCATGGAGTTGTGCCACTTTTCCTCAACATCTGGAGAAACACCAAGTGTAGTTGTGGTGCGGTAACTTCATGGATCTAGTAAAATAGTTGCTGTGAGATAATCAATATTGCTTTCATGCCACTTGTTTTTTAAACATCCTGGGGTTGAGAATTCAACATCAAGCACAATTCAAATAATCCCAATTTTTCATAATACATGAAACGCAAAACCTTGATTTTCTCTAATTTGCTAATGTGGTTGGACCACTTTCTCTCTGATATTGCTTGAAATTATCATGTAATTTTCGAAGTTGTTGTTTTCATGTCAAAATTAATGGTTTTCCGCGCTTCTTCTAGCGACATGACGTCTGCACCTCAGTGAGATAGGTACTCTAACTCTTAAGTAAATTTTTTGAAGTAGGAGTCTTGCTTGATGTAGGACTTAACAGGTGTTTGTTTGAAATCAGTTCATTGCTTATTGCAGTATTTTTCTTAACGATATATTCGTGGAATGAGGGAAGTAAAAACTATGAAAGAACTAGAAACAAACTGTGCCGAGAGGAAATGTGGGCGTATCAGGCCGTCCACCCCGATACGCGATAACGGTGCTCCTCGTTACCAGATTTATGGCGCGAGCGATCCCTCCTCATTCATCAGAGGACAGAGAACTGGTTCAATAGGTCTTGTTTTCTATAGAGCGGTGGGAGACCACAATCGAGTCGTCCTTCGCGAATTTCGTTCTGGCCGTTTCAATGGGAGGGAAGACTCTGCCATTAGATTTGGTTTTTGGGTCTCTTTGTCAAAATCGGTTTTGAGAGCGAGGACGGCAGGATGCAGCGTGAAATCATTGTGGGTGTGTTCAGCAAATTGAAATGCCTGCTTAGGTGCTTTCAGCTCATACGCCATTCTTCCTTCGCCAAGGCTTGATAGGGAACCGCAATCAATGTTTCAGTACTTCGCATCTTTCTAGGTAATTTTTGAAGCGGTATACGCCAATTATTATGTTTTTCAACTCTCGCATCTTGCATTGCCATTTTTAAACTCAAAAATATTGTATGCTATTGCCAGTTCAAAATTGATAATTTTAATATGAGTAGCTGATGCTCCTGAAGAACTTATTATGGGTCGCAAACCGCATAGAAATTTGGTGCAAACCGCTAAAAAAGATGTGGAAAACTATCCAAAGCAAGAGGAGAGAGACCAAAGTGAATAATTTAGTTTTTCGAAAATTCGAGAAAAAACGCAGCAAATTATTACACAATGGATTATTATTTTACCATATAAATCACAACTCCACATAGATCATGGCTTTTACATTAATATTCACCGACATTATCGCGCAATTTCAAGATTCAGTTTGACAAAAATTACCTATAATGAATAACATCCTTATCAATGTGTTGTGAGTCCCTTCATAACGGAATTTGGTCCTAGGTGGCTAAGGAAGCACAACTTACGGAGTGAACTAAAACTATTTTCGGAAAAATGGACAAAGATCGCAATAATTGCGAATCAATTATTGATTTTATAAAATTTGAACGGAGATTTAAACCATTACCGTCAGTGATCATTGATTTTCGATTCACACTCATATTATTAGTTTTCATCTGTCCCAACTTCTGGTTATAATGAGGAGAGAATGGTTGGTCCTACAAATTTCTGAGTGGTTTCATTCAATTCGAAAAATTCAATACTATTTTGAATTGATGAAAAAAATTGTTTACATCAAAATTGTGTGAACCATGGCAATTTCAGATTTTCAACCCGTATTTTTCACCCCTTAGAAGTGACTTACCCACAAGCTTCGGGGAACAACTACACCCCAAATGGAGCCGATAAATCTTATTTCATCAAAGTCGGTAGATTTTTAACTAAAGAAAGTGCTACATACGGTAAACGAACGGACTGAAAATTTTATTCGATATTTGAAATTCAACAATTTTGTTTCCTTGCTGGATCCCAAAGGTTCATTAGGCGTCGGAGATAAAAAACCGAAATTAATTATGCGTGTATTTCTTTTCCAAGTTATTTGTCATCAACGATTTCAGTAAGAATTTCTTCATTAATCAAAATATATATGTTATCTTCATGAATTCGGACTGAGCTGGATTTTACCCCAATTAACCCTTAATTTCCTACTTCTTCAAAAATCGGATTTTTTAGATTTAATTTAGCTGTATTTTGACAAATTTGTAGAATTTTTTAGCAGAAGGTTCCTTAAAGGCCCTATTACAGTCTATCAACTCAAAAATTATCTCTCCATGGACCAAAGTAGCGCTATCTGAGTCAGCAGATTGTGTCAATAAACCCAATTTTGTTGGAATAGAAGAAAGAAAATTGGAAAAATCGTTGGTGGGTGGTTGGCGTCTGTTATTTCTCATAAAGTAAATGACGGAATCAAGAAATAAGGAGGAGAAGGTTCACTTCATAGTGGGATCTAGGCTTAGACAGTGGCGTAATCTCTGTCGGAAAACCCGACTAATAGCCTACAAGGTGAGAAATGAGGGTAGAAGACCCTGTGAATTACAGTCTGCCAACTCGAGAATTATTTGCTTTATTCTTTGTTATTTTGTTTGTTCTATTACGTTTTCTCACACAATTTATAGTTGGAGTAGCAAACGGGTATATGTTTTGGTTGGAGGTAAAAATCGGACTTCCTAAGAGATACCTCATGATATTAAGGGTTAAGAGAGCACCAAATGAATCATTCAAATTTTCAAATTTTTATCTGCCAACATTTTGTTTAGTATTTTCAACAACAATTTCACTTTCCTTAGTTACCATGAACAGATTTTGATTAAATTTGGTGTATGGGCGCCATTTGAGGTCTAGTTATGGCGCGAAGCTCTTGGTTAGTGTCAGTTACTGCTATAGGGTGAAAACGCTGTAAATTATTACACAATTAGGTTTGTTATTTTTCTGATAATTTTTCGCCTGCAAAGAACACAACTTTGCCAATGTCACTACCTACCAACCTGATTTCGTATCACATTGAATTTTAATTTGATAAAATACTTAAATGCTTCACACTCAATTTTTGAAAAATGGTTGCTAAGGACGCGCACCTGAGTACAACTCGAAGAAACGAACAGCGATCGCATTTTGGTCAGCTGGAATTTGAACGGAGATTAGGCCTCTTCTGCGATTCACACTCGTGTTTCCGATTTATTGTAACCCTAACCCTTAAGATTTTATAGGGAGGCCCCAAACGGTGGGTCCCACAGAACCCCGTGTGGTCTCATTCGATTTTAAAACGCTGCAAATTATTACACAATGGTTTATTATTTTTCTATAGATCACTCGTCTGCAAAGCCACCAACCATCCAACTTGAAGAAAAACATCGATCGTATTTCGGTCAGCTAAAATTTGAACGGAGATTAGGACTCTATTGCGATTCACACTCGTGTTTCTGATTTATCGTAGATAAAACACTTAAATTCTCGTAGCGAGCAAACGGTTTGTCCTACAGAGCTCCGCGTGGTCTCAAAAATTTTTAAAAATTCTATAGAATCCTAAACTGAAGGAAAAACAATACCTTTATATCAAAATTTTTTGAGTTAAGGCGTTTTCAAAATTGATTTTGGAACCCTTAGAAGTGACTACATCAACCAAAATCTTCGGGGCACAACTAGACCCCAAATGAAGCCTACCTACCAAATTTCATCAAAATCAGTCATTGCAAAGTGGCAAAAGTGCCGCGTACGGCGGACGGTGGACGGACGGCCAAATTTTTATTCGATTTTTGGATTCTACGTACCTTGAAACGTAAACCAGCAAATTTTGAGGGGTGTTAACATTTTTTTCTTGTTCGATTCCAAAGGTTCATAATTGAAAATAATAACCAAAATTCAATACTTTCTTGAATTGATGGAAAAACAATACCTTTATATCAAAATTTTTTGAGTTAGGGCGTTTTCAAAATTTTAAACTTCATTTTAACTCAACTTTATTTTTCAAACTTTTGTTATTGGTATTATTTAAAACTTTTGTATCGAAATTTTTTGAGGTAGGG
Source organism: Apolygus lucorum (assembly GCA_009739505.2). Lineage (NCBI taxonomy): Eukaryota > Metazoa > Arthropoda > Insecta > Hemiptera > Miridae > Apolygus > Apolygus lucorum. The sequence goes on from CM019178.2 coordinate 968,563, forward strand.
TGTATTCAAAATTTCACCTCTTATTTGTCAACCCTTTGAAGTGACTGACCAAGCTAAGGGACACAACTGAACCCCAAATGGCGTACGGAGGACGGCCGGAATTTTTTTTTTTTTTTTTTTTTTTTTTTTTTTTTTTTTTTTTTTTTTTTTTTTGATTTTCGGATTTTACGTACTATGAAACGTAAACCAACAAATGTTGAGGGGGGTAAACTTTTTTTCTTGGTCGTTTCCAAAGGTTTACCTACCAACGGGGGAGAAATGTTCAAAACGTTCTACATGGAAAAAACTCGATGTAGGTAGAGGTTTTTTATTTTCACAAATTTTAAATACAGTTGAGTCGAATGAGACCACACAGAGCTCTGTAGGTCAAACTATACGTTCCCTACGAGAGTTGGGTTAACAATAAATCAAAATCACGGGTGTGAATTGCAAAAGACTGTTCACCAACGAAAATTTGGCAAGTCTCCGTTCAAATTTCAGTTGATCAAATGCTCGTTGTTCGATTCTTCTAATATAGTTTCACGTTGATTTAGTTGTCCCAATTCCAAATTCCGTGATGACGGCACCCACAACTCCTCAGATAGCGATGTTATTGGTATTAGGTAGCATTTGTGGAAAATCTGCGTTACTTGTAGACGGATGTGACATATGGTAAAATAATAAACCTTTGTGCAATAATTTGTAGCGTTTTTATAAAATTCTGAGATCAGAAACATCAAATTTCAGTACAATAATTACTCATACCTGTGAGAGCGGACGGTAATAAAAATTAATTTATTTTGGTGCACGAGGAATAAACTACGCGAATCCCTTTTGGGAGCTAGTGCTGCATCAACGGTGACTGTCAGTGACCTCTAAAGGATAGACGCAATACGATCTGGAGTTGCGAAATTCCCCCTATATTAATTATACCGAAACCAATCAGAGTCGGTGATGGAATTGAACTCGCCGATGTGAAAATATGGCAAATGCCTTCAGGCCGTGCAGGATGGACCTCGTCCATTGACTCACGACACCTCAATCACCCTGGGGTTTCAGACGCGAATTGAAAACCCAAAGACAAAGGAGGTATGAGAATGAGTAGGTGGATAAAAAAGTACGCCAGGCAGCTATACAGGTGGAAGTGAGGTAACGAGATTACCAATACTATGCAGGTCGATGATCTAAACACCTAATACAAATAGACCTATTGTAATGGCTCCATTTTCTTCAGAAATTGCTATGGCAAGCCTAGACAAAAACGATTTATTACACAGCGGTTTATCATATTGGCGAATTTTCGAAGAAAATTAAGCTATTGCAATGCCAAAAAAAAGGAAAACAACATCCGATCATTGATCAATATTGAAGGAGTGGGTAAGTGCTCTGAGTTCAGGGTGAGGTGAAGGGTATATTTGAGGTTCTATGTATGATGGTTTAATTTTAACGATTCGTACTATCAGCCACACCCACAAGGCTGGAAAGGCTATCATATAGCTAATATTTCGACTTCCTTAAACATAACTCTGAAGATTTCTTAGAAAATTCGTTTTGGAAATAGCCTAAATGTTGTGTAAGAGGACACATCCAATCTATTATGCTACTAATTTCACGGAATAAAATTACTACCAAGTCAAATTTTCATGCGTGAGTATTTTTCCGTACTAAAACATTTTCCCCTCAGACTGGCGGAACTTCCCACTAAAAGGTTTGGCGCCAGGGCTTTTTCTAAGGTTTTCCGGGGAAAAAATGAAAGTACCTGAGTTTTCCAGTAGTGTAAAATTCCCCGAGTATTCCCGGTTTTCCAGACCGCTGGACACCTGCTCATGTGTTCCTACAAGGAATGACTCAAATTGGTTTCAGTGTGCGTAACTGCTTTTCTCCATATATATGGCAATTCAATTCAATTTTGAGGAAAATTGAATAAAAGTCAATCGAAATTGAACCCTGGTGTTGTACAATCATCCCTAGGACAAGAAGTTGACCAGTATTTTGACCGTGTTTTAGTTTGAATTATTAAAAAGGGAGGTTTACTGCTAAGCTCTTTCTGTGATAAATAAACTATCACTCTATCAGGTATGATAATCAGCAGTTGAAGTAGCTGATGACGAACAATTTACAGCCCAAACTGCAAATTGGAATATTCGTGGTCATGACATTTCATTCCTTATTTGAAGGGAAGAATATGTGAGCGCCTTCGAACGTCGTGATACGAATGTGTAACACATATGTGTATAACGAATTGCAGCTTACGTGATGCACGGCACCGCATTGAGATGGATTATTATTTACGTTTCAGCGTAACATTGTATCATTCTACGTTGGTGATTTGATTAATGAACTTTGTTGTGAATAGTTCAAAAGTTACAGCAAATTCCAGGCTAGGTTCGCTGAATACTCATATGCAATATTTTGATCTCGTACGCGTCCTATACCTAAATGAAATTGGCCTGATCACGAAGGCCCTTTTCTTTGTATGTTTCAGGGAATGAAAGAGTGTCTTCCAGGTGGGTGTAGCACATAGCTTCCTCAAATCCATAATCCGACATGCGAATTCGAGTCCCCCCCCCCCTCCAACACCACCCCAACGCCAACAATGGTGCCAGTCTGGCACCAAAGCGGAAATACGTCGTAACATTGAACTTTCATCTGTTAGTTTTGGTAGGCAGTCCGTCGAAGTTAACATCCGTATTCAAGGTGAAACACACAAAAAAACACGAAATATACGGTTTATGGCATCATGGCACCATGTCCTGGCACCATGGTGGCACCACTATTAGTTCCATGGTGGTACCGAGAATAATTCATGAAAATCCAGAGCTATAATGAGAATTTTTCCTCAATTTCAAAGCTTGGGTACAATTAGTAAGCAGTAAAGGAACCGAAATATTGAAAAATCGAATATTATCCCCCACTCCCCCCTCCCCTTGCGAATTTTGGTACTCTGGTAAAATCATGTACAACTCGGAAGTTATTTGAGTCAAACAAAAAAAGAAACACGCAAATCGGTTGGAAATTGAGGCCTGGGCAGAGTTTACAAGTTATGTACGCAAACGCACGTTTTTTAAGCATGAACCCCCCCTTCCCCCCCTCAAAAAGCAAAATCCAAAATTCCGGCGCCGTAGTGCACAACTAGATAGTATTTCGCGTCAAACGAAACAAGAACCACGAAAATCGTTTGAGAACTAAGGCCTGGGCAGAGTACACAAGATTTTGCTACACACACACACAGACATGCACCTATGGTTTTGGTTTATTATTTTCAATAATAAGCCTTTGGAATCGAGCAAGAAAAAAAAAATTTTAACCCCCCCTCAAAATTTGATGTTTTACGTTTCAAGGTACGTAGAATACGAAAATCGAATAAAAAAATTTCCGTCCGTCCGCCGTACGCCGTACGCGGCACTTTTCTTAGTTACCATGGACCGATTTCGATGAAATTTGGTATATGGGCTCCATTTGGGGTCTAGTTGTGCGCCGAAGCTTTTGGTTGATGTAGGTCACTTCTAAGGGGTGCAAATTAAGGGTTGAAATTTTCAAGAGTGCCCTAGCTCGAAAACTCTCGAAATAAAGGTATCGTTTTTTCACTAATTTTAAATAGTACTGAATTTAAAAAAATTTTTGAGACCACCCGGAGCTCTGTAGGGCAAACCGTTCAGGCCCTACGAGTACTTGAAGGTTTTCCTTCCATAAAACAGAATCATGAGTGTGAATCGCAAAAGAGGTCTAATCTCCGTTGAAATTTTTTCTGACTAAAATGCGATCGCTGTTCATTTCTTCGATTTGTATACAGTTTTGCCTTCTGCGTAACCAGTAATCAAATTTCCATAATCAAAAGTCAATGGAGAATACTGAAGGCGCCTGAGTGGTCACTGATCAGCTGAGTGAGCTCCAAGGCCATTTCCTCTCCTGTTGAACGCAGGAACCTGAAATTTGAGAGGGCGGGTCAATTGAGAATGCTGAAGGCGCCTGAGTGGTCACTGATCAGCTGAGTGAGCTCCAAGGCCATTTCCTCTCCTGTTGAACGCAGGAAGCTGAAATTTTAGAGGGCGGGTCAATGGAGATTGCTGAAGGTGCCTGAGTGGTCACTGATCAGCTGAGTGAGCTTCAAGGCCATTTCCTCTCCTGTTGAACGCAGGAACCTGAAATTTGAGAGGGCGGGTCAATGGAGATTGCTGAAGGTGCCTGAGTGGTCACTGATCAGCTGAGTGAGCTCCAAGGCCATTTCCTCTCCTGTTGAACGCAGGAACCTGAAATTTGAGAGGGCGGGTCAATGGAGAATGCTGAAGGCGCCTGAGTGGTAACTGATCAGCTGAGTGAGCTCCAAGGCCATTTGCTCTCCTGTTGAACGCAGGAACCTGAAATTTGAGAGGGCGGGTCAATGGAGAATGCTGAAGGCGCATGAGTGGTCACTGATCAGCTGAGTGAGCTCCAAGGCCATTTTCTCTTCTGTTGAACGCAGGAAGCTGAAATTTGAGAGGGCGGGTCGATGGAGAATACAGATGGTGGTAGGTGCTATTGATGGAGAACCAGTGATCTATACAGAAGGGTGATCTATACAGAAAATAATAAACCTTTGAGCAATGATTTGCAGCGTTTTTTTCGTGGATTCGGATTCAGAATGGTCTAAAACGGATTACTGTGTGGTTATTTTTTTCTGTTGAGTGTTGTCCAACTTCACCCCAGATCGATCGCATAAGGACGCCCAAGTCTTACTGTGGGACGTCCTAAAAAACGAAAACAACATACGATCGTCGGTCAATATCGAACGAGTGGGTAAGTACTCTGAGTTCAGGGTGAGGTGAAGGGTATTGTTTGAGGTTCTTTAAAAATATTTAACCGAGAAGTTGATGGTGTAATTTTAACGATTCGTACTATGAGCCACCCCTACAACGCTGAAAAGGCTATCATATAGCTATCATATTTCTATAAGGCTATCATATTGCGACTTTCTTAAACATAACTCTGAAGATTTCTTAGAACATTTGCTTGTTAACTCAAGCTGCATGAATTAACTTCTTTCTCTAGACATCACACGTCTGCAAAAAATAGATAGATAGATAGATATGTTCATTTGGCGCCATTTTGTACACTTTTACAAGAAGATAAATTTGATTGAAGATAAAAGAAGATAAATGCGATGCGATTTGCTCAGATTTCCTACCAGACGTTACGCTTGGCCCGCGTAGAAGGGTAGGATCTTACCGCTCCATCTCGGTGAATACATAACAGTCATACCTAAGTAAATTATTGAATAATACATGATTGGACTGAAGAATGGATTTGATAACATCTAATCTTATACATATATGCTGTTTACTATTCTCTCGCATGTAAAGCCCAATGTGTAACTAGCCAACTTAACACTTGCTTAATTTTTGAAACTTTCAAAGTCGAGAATGAACGTTAAAACCATCAAAACTCGTTGGATTACTCGAGAGAAACGACCACTTCAAAGGCTTGTTCCCACCTTCGATTGTTCGTAAAAGTCGAGAGTGTACGTTGAAAACATTGAATCTTGTTGGTTTCCTCGAGGGAATCGACCACTTCAAAGGCTTGTTTTCACCTTCGATAGTTTGAAAAAGTCGAAAATGTCGTTACAAGGATTTCACAATTGATGCAAGACCAAAATTATTCAGAAAGGTCTGAAAATAAATTGCGAGTGGAAATTTTGTTTTTGGAGAGCACTTTTTCAACCTTGAAAATTAAAAACCAAGCAACCGCTACCTTGGGAAAAGCGCTGCCTTCAATTATTTATTCTGCATGTACTCGTTGAGTATAATTAGGAATCATACAAAATGAATGCAAACAGTAATAGATACTCAAATAGGTAAATTAAAATATCTCAGTAAGATCTCTGTAGCTACCACTGAATAAACACAATGTAAAAATCTCGTTATGGAAATAAATTGGGTAACCAGAATCAGACTAGTTGAGAAATTAACGCGGTGCGGGTTAATATAAATTTATTTGCTGCAGGAGTTCCCTTATGAACACTTCCGATAAATTTTCGAAAAAAATAAGCAATTTCTATGACATTATAAATTTTAATAAGTAAGGAATAAAAAATGTATAGTTTTTGTAGAAATCTATATTTTATGTATTATAATTGACCAATTTTATACATTTGGGACATCTATAAATTTGAAAAAAAAGTTAGGTTATTACCATCAATTTTTTTCGTGATTGGCCATCCTATATGATAACTTGAACTGTGAAACATTAAACTAGGATACGAAACAACGAAATGAAGTCCGTAGCTATATTTTATGAAAATTCGCCAAAAAACAGCCACTTGGGTGAGTTTGCAAGAAAATCTCATATTGGGCGCTTCCCCGCGTTTAGGAAATAGCCTATATTTTGCGTAGGAGGACACATCCAATCTATTATGGCTAGTTTCACGGAATAAAATTACTACCAAGTCAAATTTTCATGTGTGAGTATTTTTCCGTACTAAAACTTTTTCCCCTCAGACTGCCGGAACTTCCCCCTAAAATGTTTGGCGCCAGGGCTTTTGGTTTATTATTTTCAATAATAAGCCTTTGGAATCGAGCAAGAAAAAAAATTTATTTAACCCCCCCTCAAAATTTGATGTTTTACGTTTCAAAGTACGTAGAATACCAAAATCGAATAAAAACTCGGCGCTTTGCGCCTCAGCGGGGGGCTCCGCCCCCCTGCACCCCCGATTTATTTCTTTTTCCATACTCTGTATGAAATCATAGGAACACAGAATGTGTTTTTGCGATGCTAGTCATCCGTTAAATAAAAAACAACAATAATAAATCTGGAGTCTTTGGCAATAATAAAATAAATACCTGTTAGACATTTAATTTGGTCTAAAATCCTATAAATGTTATATAAATAAATATGTAACTACAAGAAAAATACTATATAAATTGAGAGCTTTCCAACGAATGGTGAACAAATTCTGTGCAATGAACACTGCGGGAGTTCTATTTCCTTACCAACGGCTTGGTTGCACGTGAAAATCATTATAAAAGACGCGTATCGGTTTTTTCTGTCGCTTTTTCGTGACGATTTTTTTATCGGTTGGTCATCACAAAAACACATTCTGTGTTAAAATTTCCGCCCGTCCGCCGTACGCCGTCCGCCGTACGCGGCACTTTTCTTAGCAACACTGGAACGATTTGGTTCAAATTTGGTATGTAGGCTCCATTTGGGGTCTAGTTGTGCCGCGAAACTTTTGGTTGATGTAGGTCACTTCTAAGGGGTGAAAATTAAGGGTTGAAATTTTCAAGAGTGCCCTAGCTCGAAAACTTTCGAAATAAAGGTATCGTTTTTTCACCAATTTTAAATAGTATTGAATTTTTAAATATTTTTGAGACCACCCGGAGCTCTGTAGGACAAACCGTTCGGTCCCTACGAGTACTTGAAGGTTTTCCTTCGATAAAACAGAATCATGAGTGTGAATCGCAAAAGAGGTCTAATCTCCATTCAAATTTTATCGGACTAAAATGGGATCGCTGTTCATTTCTTCGATTTGTATACAGTTTTGCCTTCTGCGTAACCAGTAATCAAATTTCCATATGAAGCTTTCTATTTTCCCAATCGAGTGTGAAGCGTTTAGTTCTTTCTAATAAACTAGATTGTGAAGGTGTGATGCCAGTATGGTGTGGTAGGTAGTACCTAGCTGGTAGGTAAAAAAAGTTGGTAGGTAAAAAAAATGTTGGTGGGTAAAAAACGCTGCAAATCATTGCTCAAAGACTTCTTCACTCTTCAGATCACTGATCAGCTGAGTGAGCTCCGAAGCCATTTTCAATCCTATTGAATGGAAGTGCTCTTCCAGGCGTCTCCAGCATTTGAGGAGATCTTCTTCACTCCTCAGATCACTGATCAGCTGAGTGAGCTCCGAAGCCATTTTCAATCCTATTGAATGGAAGTGCTCTTCCAGGCGTCTCCAGCATTCGAGGAGATCTTCTTCACTCCTCAGATCACTGATCAACTGAGTGAGCTCCGAAGCCATTTTCAATCCTATTGAATGGAAGTGCTCTTCCAGGCGTCTCCAGCATTTGAGGAGATCTTCTTCACTCCTCAGATCACTGATCAGCTGAGTGAGCTCCGAAGCCATTTTCAATCCTATTGAATGGAAGTGCTCTTCCAGGCGTCTCCAGCATTCGAGGAGATCTTCTTCACTCCTCAGATCACTGATCAGCTGAGTGAGCTCCGAAGCCATTTTCAATCCTATTGAATGGAAGTGCTCTTCCAGGCGTCTCCAGCATTTGAGGAGATCTTCTTCACTCCTCAGATCACTGATCAGCTGAGTGAGCTCCGAAGTCATTTTCAATCCTATTGAACGCAGGAAGCTGAAATTTGAGAGGGAAGGTCAAGGGAGAATACAGATGGTGGTAGGTGCTATTGATGGAGAACCAGTGATCTATACAGAAGGGTGATCTATACAGAAAATAATAAACCTTTGAGCAATGATTTGCAGCGTTTTCCAAGGTTTTTCGGGGAAAAATGAAATCACCTGAGATTTTCAGTAGAGTAAAATTCCCCGAGTATCCCCGGTTTTCCAGATTCGTGGACACCCTGCTCATGTGTTCCTACAAGGAATGACTCAAATTGGTTTCAGTGTGCGTGACTGCTTTTCTTCATATCGATGGCCATTCAATTCAATTTTGAGGAAAATTGAATAAAAGTCAATCGAAATTGAACCCTGGTGTTGTACAATCATCCCTAGGACAAGAAGTTGACCAGTATTTTGACCGTGTTTTAGTTTGAATTATTAAAAAGGGAGGTTTACTGCTAAGCTCTTTCTGTGATAAATAAACTATCACTCTATCAGGTATGATAATCAGCAGTTGAAGTAGCTGATGACGAACAATTTACAGCCCAAACTGCAAGTTGGAATTTTCGTGGTCATGACATTTCATTCCTTATTTGAAGGGAAGAATATGTGAGCGCCTTCAAACGTCGTGATACCAATGTCTAACACAGATGTGTATAACAAATTGCAGCTTACGTGATGCACGGCACCGCATTGAGATGGATTATTACTTAGGTTTCAGCGTAATATTTATCATTCTACGTTGGTGATTTGATTAATGAACTTTGTTGTGAATAGTTCAAAAGTTACAGCAAATTCCAGGCTAGGTTCGCTGAATATGCTATATTTTGATCTCGTACGCGTCCTATAAAATTTATTTCATTTCATTTAATGAAATTGGCCTAATCACGAAGGCCCTTTTCTTTGTATGTTTCAGGGAATGAAAAAGTGTCTTCCAGGTGGGTGTAGCACATAGCTTCCTCAAAGCCATAACCCGATTGCACAGATGATCCGATGCATTGTACCTACTCTCCACATCAATTTCTAACTATCTTGCACCACACATCTTCCAAACCAGATTAAAAAAAGTTGGAAGTTATGGCTGTGATAAATAATTAACATTTGCGCATGCGCACTGACTACTATAAGTTTCGGGCGATGATTTTCATAAGGAATCATCTACACGCCAATCCGTACAGACTCAGAAAATATGTTCGAAATCGGATGGAAAATGTACAAAATATGGCTCTTACTGAAGAAATTCCTGTTTGCGCATGCGCAGTGGCTAGTATTAGTCTGAAGGCGATGATTTTAATAGGGTATCATCCAAACCTCAACTACAACCCTATGCAGGCTATGTGGTGAGGCTGAAGAAAAGGCCTCCCACATAATTTTTGATTGCCAAGCCCTATCAACCCGCAGGTTCCAACTCTTTGGGTCACCCACACCCATGGAAGCATTCCCCTGCACTAACCTAGCCAAACCACTACTGGCCCTTACTAAAGGGCTGGGACTGTTTGACTAGACAATAGAATCTGCGGAGAAGCACAATAAGCCACCAGGCTTCAGTGCTTTTGGGCTCCCCTCACCCTGATCCGCAGATTCAGGTACAATCTACAATCTACAATCCAAACCTCAACCCGCATAATCCCTCTTTATTTCATCGAAATTAGATGTAAAATGTAGTAGTTAACTGGCTGTTAAAATTAAATACACGTTTGCATTTGCGCAGTGCAATCAGTCTGGGAGAAATTATTATCACGGGGGACCATCTACACTCCAATCCGCATATTTCCTCGAAATTTCAACGAATTCGGACAATAACTTCGCATGCATATGCCCGCTACAAAGATTTCATGTGAGACACACAGACAAGGAACCAAAATTGTTCAGGAACGCCTGAAAGATACCTAAACCCCGAGTAGAAATTTTGATTTTGGAAAACATATTTTTTCAACTTTGACAAGTGTATACAATGTTTTCACTACCTTGGTGGACTCGGGAACGCACAAAAAGATGAAAATTATTACATAAAGGTTTATCATTTCTCTGAATTGGCATTTCCATTGCCACTACATACCAACCTTATTTTCGCTTGAAAATCAAGTTATTTCATGGTTGGTCTCATTCGATTCTAAAAATGCAATACTATTTTAAATTGACGAAAAAACAATACATTCATATCGAAAGATTTTGAGCTAAGGCGTTTATGAAAGTTCAGCCCTAATTTTTCACCCCTTAGGAATTACTGACGTCAACCTGAAGCTTCGAAGTACAACTAACTATACCTAAAATGAAGCCCAAATACCAAATTTCATGTTTTTTTTAATTTCATTAATTTAAAAAAAACGGCCCATCGTAAGTTAAAGACTGTTCTGATTACGGTGGACGTGCGGCAAAATTTGCATCGGATTTTTGGATTCAACGTACCTTGAAACTTAAACCAACAAATTTTCAGGGCGAGTTAAAACGCTGCAAATTATTACACAACGGTTTATTATTTTTATATAGATCACTCGTCTACAAAATCACCAACCATCCAATAATATTGGATTTCTATTCATATTATGAATAGAAAAATAAAAAAATGAAAAAAATAAAAAATAAATAAAAAAAATCAAAATCACCAACCATCGATCGCATTTTGGTCAGCTCTAATTTGAACGGAGATTAGGCCTCTTTTGCGATTCACACTCGTGTTTTGATTTATACATATATATATTTAAATAAAAACCCTTAAATTTTCGTAGGGTGCGAACGGTTTGTCCTACAGAGCTCCGCGTGGTCTCTAAAAATTCTATAGAATCTTAAATTGAAGGAAAAACAGTACCTTTATATCGAAATTTTTTGAGTTAGGGCGTTTTCAAAATTTCAAAATTGATTTTGGAACCCTTAGGAGTGACCTACATCAACCAAAAGCTTCAGGGCACAACTAGACCCAAAATGGAGCCTACATACCAAATTTCATCAAAATCGGTCAATGCTAAGTGGCAAAAGTGCCGCGTACGGCGGACGGACGGCCAAATTTTTATTCGATTTTTGGATTCTACGTACCTTGAAACGTAAACCATCAAATTTGAGGGGGTGTTAGAATTTTTTTTTCTTGGTCGATTCCAAAGGTTCATTATTGAAAATAATAAACCAAAATTGTTTTCTTAGTCTATTCCAAACGTATATTATTGAAAATAATAATCGAAATTCCCACACATTGAAACACGCTGAAACGTTCTTATTTCAGTGTGCTTTGATTGTAATCGGTCTCCTACATTTTTATTGGGCAATGTCCACTGAGCACTAAGAAACCAACAAAATCCTACAACAAAGTTTTAGTTCTGAAACTTGGAAAAATCTACTTGTTAGACTTAGATGATGGAAAATGCGTTAGATGATGAATGTGTTCACTAGAATCAACAAACCACGCGCGAACATTGCGTTACTGAGATAAATGATAAGGAACTGTTAAAAATGATTCTGCCAGTTATAGTCGTCTTAGTATTACAAGGAGCGTATGGAAGAAAATCAAGAGAACATTACTGCGCTATAAGCAGTGAACACACGATGTGTCTGTATCAAAATTTCAACGTAAGTCAAGGATCGTTATGAGATTTCTATGAATCCTCTCAGTAAACCAAACAACGTTTTATAAATAAAACACCCAATACTGGTACGTAAAAAGATGAGTATTATCTGGATGAGGTGAGGAATGACCTGAGCATTGCATGGACCTGCAACTTTCCACGTTCTCCTCGTCTTCTTCCTCATCTCACTGATCCTCATACTGACTGAAGAAATCCACTTCATCTTCTACCCACAATAGCTTTTTGATGTTTACCGAGGGATAGCACATCTTTGTGGGCTGTACTAATAACATTAAACTTCCAAGAAAGTTAACATTTGACTTGAATCGTGATCCACCGTATTACTATTGCTTCCGAGTCTACCAAGGTAGCGGAAGCTTTGTTTTCACTTTTCAAGGACGAAAAAAAAAAGTTCTCCAAAATCAAAATTTTCACTCGCGTTTTGCGTTTTAGACCTTTCTGAACAATTTTGGTTCCGTGTCTGTGTGTCTGTCTGTCTGTCTGTCATGAATTCCTCGTAACGCGCATAACTATACGAAGTTATTGTCCGATTTCAATGAAATTTTCAGAGATTGTGCGGGTTCGTGTGTAGACGGTCCCCTATGAAAATCATCATCCCCGGACTGATAGAAGCGACTGTGCATGCGCAAACGTGAATTCCTTGTAACGGCCATAACTTCTACATTTTCCATCCGATTTCAATGAAATTTTCAGGGATTGTGCGGGTTGGTGTGTAAATGATCCCCTATGAAAATCATCATCCCCGGACTGATAGAAGCTACTGCGCATGCGCAAACGTGAATTTCCTTGTAACGGCCATAACTTCCACTTTTTCTACCCGAATTCGATGAAATTTTCAGGGATTATGCGGATTAGGTTGTAGATGGTCCCCAATGAAGATCACCACCTTCGGACTGATAGTAGCCACTGCGCATGCGCAAACGTGAATTCCTTGTAACGGCCATAAATTCTACATTTTCCATCCGATTTCAATGAAATTTTCAGTGATGTTACAGATTAACTTGTTTTGCTGTTTTGAGATTAACTACTATGCATCGGATCATCTATACAATCGGGTTATGGATACGAGGAAGCTATGTGCCACACCCACTTGGCAGACGTTTTTTTTTGCTTCCTCACTACCGAAGGTAGGGAAGCTTTGTATTCGTGAAAGAAGTGAAAAAAAAAAATGTCCTCCAAAATCAAAATTTCCACTTGCTTTTTGCGTTTTAGAGCTTCCCGAACAATTTTGGTTCCGTGTCTGTCTGTCTGTCTGTCTTTCGGTCTGTCTGTCTGTCGGTCTGTCTGTCTGTCGGTCTGTCTGTGGTCAATCCTTGTCCCGGGCAAAACTATACTAACCTGTGGTCCGATTTTGATGAAATTTTCAGGGATTGTGCGGGTTAGGTACTAGACGGTCCCCTATCAATTTCAGCACCTTCGGACCAATAGGAGCGAGTGCGCATGCGCAAACGTGAATTTCCTGGAACCTCGGTTTCTCGGTTTCTAATGAACTGATTTTGCTCAAATTTGGAGGTTAGTTAATTTGTTTCAATCAAATTAGTATAGCAATAGCCGCTGCGCATGCGCGAACTTTAAATTTATTGTTACAACCAAAACTCCGCAACTATTCAACCAATTTCGATGAAATTTTCAGGGATTTTGTGGTTTAGGTCCTAGACGGTGGACCGCTAAATAAAATTCTACGTTGAAAATACAAAATATTATAAACTATAATACCTTATAAAAATTATAAAAATATTATAAACAATAATACCTGCAACCCTATCCCGCATATTATCGCCAATATTTTGGTATTCAATAACTCTTCGAATCATAATTTTTTCGCCAACTGATTCTATACGTCCATGTTACAATGAGTGAGGAAGCTATACTGCCCACCCAACTTGGCAGACGTTTTTTTTTTCTTTTCTCAGAGCATGGGGCTCCGATGTCGGCATTACCATAATTTGCCTACAAGTGGTGTCAGAAGGATAATTTTGAAGAAGCACAATTCTTTGAGGAATAGATACGCGTTCGACTCGAAGCGGGGGTTCCAAGTACCCAACATGATGGGTCTGGTGAGTAACTAGGAATTTATCCCTAGTTTGATAGTCCGTATTAACTGGTACCTTATACAAAAAATTGAATTTTCTTCAAAAGATGAAAATGAAAATTTCATTCAGCATAGGAATGTTTTAGTTCAAACTGAGAAAGGTTTAATTATAAGTGAAAATACAATAGATGAATTTCTCAGTTCATAATTCTTCATTCAAAGTTCACTATAAATTAAATCAAAACAATATGAATACATGAATTTATTTACAAATACTTTGGGAATACATACATACATACATACATTTCATAAATACATGAATTTATTCACAAATACTGAGTTTTGAGAAAAACGCAAATGAAATTATTACTAGTGCAAAATTCCGAAAATAATGGCAATTTACATTGGACTCTTTAATTTCCTCAATACATTTTCAAGCCATAATCGTCAAGCAGGTCAATAATAGTTTTGTTGAATTTGAGTTTTTCTGAAATTAAAAGAAATTAGAAAATTTGGAAGATGGATGGACATCTCCTCTTTGTGCTCTAAGGTATCGATTTGCTTTTGCAAGTCAAGGATATTGGATTTTGACTTGAAAAGTAGTTACAGAAATTGAGTATTCTTTTCAAATATAAAAAAAAAACTGTCAAAACTCAATAAATATTTGAACATAAAAGTCCTTCCAGGTTTATTATTGAGGCAGAGTTTAGAAAAAGTCAACTTAGTCAATTGAATCCATGAAACATAGGAATCTCATATTTACCTAAGTAATAAAAGTAAGTTTTGATAGATCTAATTGAATACGGATGGACAGGAATGGGATGCAGAATTGGCAACTATTGCTACCAGGTGGGCTATGCAGTGCCCTTACTACGAAGATGATTTTAGAGACGTGGGTGAGTATTATTAGGCATTTTAGGCAAACAAGTAGTACCAAATTTAGAAGAACAGTAACAATAAGCAGAGTGGACAGTGTGGGTTCATCACACACAATACAACAATCAATACCATTTCACGTTGAAATATCATCGTCGTGCGATTAACAAAAGATGCGGTTGGTGGTAAGATGACGTTATTTGATTGCTGCCCATCGCTACACAATATAACGACGGCCTTATCACGGTCTCTTCAATTTACACCATCCAACAGTTAGTTAGCAGACTGATCCGCAATCTGAAAGCTGTTACCGCGTTGAAATTCATTATTTATCATCTACTAAATTGGTTAATGACGTTTTTTTCCAATAAAGAAATTCGAAAACTTAATTTTACTGATGACATTTTTTCACATAGATCGGTAAAATGTACCTAGGTAACACAAATGGTATGTACTTACGAAATTTTTCTGAAAATTTTAGTTGATTTTTCAAGAAATATTTGAGTAAGTAGAATTGCGTTATCAACACTAACTTCCCAGGTTTCCGTACCGTTTTTTTTTTTCAAGCAAAATCAAAGTTAAATTGTCCATGCATTACCTACCTTTAGGATGGGCTAAGCTGTTCTTGGTCCCTACATGGTAATACCACCGATTTTTTTTCTTCAAGCTACCTCAATAGGGTAGATACCAACCTGTTGGAGCAGTAATCTTATCGATCCCCGAAAACTCAGTTCAATCTTCTTTTTTAGTTCTTTTGCATCTCAACTTCGAGGAACACCAATGGAAAAAATGAATAGCTGAAATAAATGACGTTGACGCCAAACACAACTTCTCGTTCTCGATAATGTATCATGAAAAAATATCAGTATAAGTTGTTTTTCGATATCTATTTTTCCAACTTTCATTTTACTTAACACATCCGACCAAACCCTGTTTATGACGTCACACTGGGCTGGGGGTCTCGCCCAGGGGGGAAGGGGGCGCGTGATGTCATGAACATTCGAAACTTTGAAAAATCATAGAAAAAGATCTACTCATCGAAAAAGACAACGGCTGGTGTCATAATTCTCAGGATAAGGTCTAATTTTGATTAAAAATGAAATAAAAAAAAAATCAGGGCACCCTCCATTAGATAGATTATACGTATCACATCGAAAATATGCCTTGAAGTATCAAAAATATGCCTTCAAGTTTCTTTGTAAAATTTGTCTGTAAAACTATGATCATCTACAATGTACAATTAAGTGTTTTTTAAATTTTAAAAAACTAGGTCCTACTTCGTCTCATTTTTAAGTGGCTTTTTTAAATTTATCTTGGAGTAATTTTTCCCGTTGAACTTCAGATAGATTCAAGGTTGCAAATATGGTTGGGATCAGATCACATCCATCGACTTTTCCAACTCTACTAGAAGTTTGGAGCTCTCTCACCAGTAGCAACGTAACTTTTCATAAAATATCTGACGACCCTCACAAGACACTCCACAAGTTATTGGAAAAGTTCGTACTCTGTTGAATGTCATAAATTACTTAAATGTTTAGTCGTAAACTCCTCCTAGAACTGCAAATTTGCCAAATAAAGCTATGGGTGGTTGGTGCCACGAGCAAGCCGCTTGAATGTGGTCATAGAGTACAACCCCGGTCTTCGGCCTGTTCCTCATCCTCAAGTTGCTGATAAGGCAGCTCGAGCCACCAACTATATTTTAGAGTTTCTATTGAAAAATCGTCACTTCTATCCAACTTTCTCCTCTCTACACAATCTCTAATGTTGTTGAGCCGGCAGATCAAGCAATCTTCAATCGGTTGTGCGCTGGTTAGATCTAACTGGCCCTAACCTCGAGTCTAGTAAACGGTTAAGGGCCGACCAACTAGACTCCCATCAAAATCTCCATTGGCGTTTCCATTCGAGTGAATTCTAAAATAATCAATTTGAGTTAAATTCAGTTCAGTAAAAAGTTCAGTAATATTTTCCATCAAGTCAGAAATAGAACGTACGACATACATTTTAAGAAATATAGGCCATTACTGGTGACACCTGCTTTTTGAAATTCTTCGCTTATTTGCTCTCATCGTGAATAATTCTTCCTCACAGCTCATTCAAACTCGACGAGCCTTTGAGTCTCATAACGAACCCCTACTTCCAATACGTAGGTTGTGGAGCTGCAGTGTACAGACAATTCGAAATCGAAGACGAATTGTTCAGAACCATCCTCGTATGTAACTATGGTCCTTTGAATGACTCTTATGCCAAGTACCATCCAAGCGGAACTCCCTGCTCTCGCTGCCCCAATAAGACGAAATGCAGTCAAGACTCGTTATACCCTAGTCTTTGCTTTGGTAAGAAAGATAAGTCCTGCAGTATGAATAGAAAATTACTATCTTCCTACCTGCCAAAGTAATTATTAGGTATTAGGCTGTAGCCCATAAGAGCGGGTCATCTTTATTCTTTGAGCGAGCCTGGTAACTCTAATGGATTATCTGGAAAGGGTTGGCATTCTAAACCAAGCAGTGATATTGTGGAGGGGGTGGGGGGGGGGGGTTGGCGATTACTTGAGGTCCCACACTCAGAACAATAAATAATGACAACTTAATGAAACGAATAATCATGATATAAATTTCCATCCTAGATTTCACATCTTATCATATTCATGGGTGATTTTCCTGACTTTAGCAGTAATACTCGCTCTTTTCTTATCACAATCGCTCATTCGGGCACTCAAGGGTGGCTCTTCCGTCTTCAACTTTTACCAACCAAGGTTCTTCCGTCCAGCTTTGAGCTATTATGACGTTTAGGAGAAGGTTTCGCCATCACTCCAGCAGCAAAAATCTAGATTGTGTTATAGTTTCGAGAAAATAACGACCAATAGTGTTGTTTAAGTACTCGCTCCTACTTTTTCCCTCAAAATGAAGTGGTTTTACTCCTGGTGAGAATACTCGTTCCTTCATATTATACTGTAGAGATTGTCTCCTTCAGAGAAGTACTCTCTTCTTCCTCCTACAGTGTTTAGCTTTTTCCCTCTTAGTGAGAGTACTCGCTTCTTATGGAGTGAAGCTGTCCTATTGCCAAAAGGTTATCTGTTAGGTTATCAACCTTCCTATAGGGAATCCCATAGTCCTTCCAAACCTGTTGTGTCAATATTCATGTAATTAGTAGTTCTAAAACGCTGCAAATTACTACTCAACGGTTCAACTTCATCGGAAAGGGGGTGTTTGAGGAGGCCCCAAGACAGCCTTCGGTCGGGAGATTCAGGCAGTCGAGTGTCGTCCCAATTAATTTCATGATCAACACTCATGAAATAACCAAGGTTCAGTGTTCAAAGCTCTGGATGGTCCCAATCGAGTATGAAACATTAGGAAAGTAAAAACATCAATAATTACTTATTTACTAATTATATGATTAATTATCCTCATCGAAAGTGAACGGTTCGTCCCACAAAACCTTAGGTGGTAACAAATTCTTTGGAAAATGAAAATTCTTTAAATGAATAAGAAAACAACAGTGTAGGTACATCGAAATTTTTCGGGCTAGGGAGTTTTGAAAATGTTTTCCCCCCACTTTTACTCCTTAGATGTTACTGACGATAAACAAAGGCTTCGGGGCACAACAAGGGCCAAATGAAGCCGATATACTAAATTTCACCAAAATTGGTTCATGGAAACTGGGTAAATAGTCAGTCAAAATTAGTCAGTAAATTCTTTCCCTAAACAATAATTGCATTTAGATAAGCAAAAATCTTGACAAAGCTCAATATGAAATCTTTTGATACGAAAACGTTTAACAGTTTATTTATTCATTTTTCAAGGATTAGTACAAGTAATTTGGCACGAATAACCGAAATCAAACAGATTTCTTCCCAAGCTGTTACCTGCAAGACAAATAAATTTTAGCTAAAATTTCAATTCCTTCCTACCTATTTTCTACTTATGAAACACTTCGGATAACTGGATTCGGGTGCGATAAAACTCATAGGCGACCAAGTGAGGTCTGATTCTGCATAAACCTTGAAAATTCCACTGAAATAGATGAAGCAAGAGACTAAAACTGTTGGGAAAGTTTGAAACGTTTCATATCGTGACATGTGATAGGAAAGTTTTGAGGGAAGTTTCTTCCTGATTCCCAAAAGTGAGAAGAGTATAAATTGACAGACTCGATGCAATGAGAAATAACTTAAATTAACCCATTATGTCCGTAACTATTTTTGTTCCATTACAACAATAAAAACTTCGAGGATTGGTCTAATTAACATATGGTACTACAAGACACATAGTTTTGGGAATGCTGGATCACTAAGATACTCAGAAGTGGAATTTTAAGTCTTGTGCCATATAGCATCACCGGGCGTCAAACGGTACGGGGTTTTCAGATGGCAAAAATATGTACAAAACATTAGAAGCTGCTATAAAACGTCATTAGAAGACGCTTTTAGCTCAATACAAGGAATTTGTATGCCCCTGTATTGATCCTTAATGCCTTTTTTATCAGCACCCATTTAAATAGATGATTGTTGCTACAACCTACATACCACTTTTTGACAATGTAGTTTTTTCACGGATTTCGACTTTAATGTGTGGATTACCTTTTGAGAAAACAAGCAACCTTCGTAATTAGTTAACATTGAGTACATTATTTCAAAATGTGAGGTTTGGAATGCACAATCGAAATCCGTGGAAAAGCTTTGTTACCAAAAAGTGGTAGGAGTATAGTGGTAGTAAGTAGTGGAGACGTTTCAAAAATCATCGATTCATTTGGTCTGTGCCTCTTATTTTCTCGATGTTCATGATTACAGCAAACGGACGGGTGCAGTTTTCATCATCATTCTTCTCCCTGGTAGATCTTTTGGCGAGCAAAATCAATTGCACTCCAAAATCAGTAAATTTCATCTCTTATTGTCCTTCCCAATATTGAACATGATCCCAGGTTTTCTTTCTATTTTGATTTTTGGAGCTTGCTGCTCATGACATTTTGGAATCCACTTTTCATGGAAAGTCTCAGTACAGGAGTACCTACGAAATTTCAAGTTCTTGAATAAGTTTTGTCCGCTGTATTGGATATCAATGAAGAAATCGTGAGGCAGCGTCTGAATAGTGGGGGAAGCTCAATCGGCATCGACAAAAGAAGCGGCGTACTTCCCAAAAACTTGATTGAATTGATCTGCAGGGTGCATTTCGGCAGCTGCATTGTCATAGAGTAGTTTCACAGGATCTTGAACAGTGAGGCCGGGTCTAAAAAAAACCATACCGCTTGAGTCCCGGTGATGCCATATGGCACACATGACTAAAATGACCACTTGACGACGAGGGTAATGAATATACATTCCTCTAAACATGAAATGTCATTGTTCAAACATGTCAGCAAATGGATAAAATATTGGTCATAAAGTAAAGGTAAGAAATGTAATACTTATGCCAGTATGAAGCAAAGGTGGTCGACGTCAAAAAAATGGTTCATACTTGGTAACTTCTAAAACTGATGAGAACGGAATGAGACCCCGGGTTCCTATTCTTAGGCGATGATAAACATCTTAGAAAAATGATAGGACATGAAAGAACCTTGATACGCTTGCATATTGTCATCCAGAGAATTAAGAATGAGGCCGCTCTCCGCGTGCCGTATGACATCACCGGGACATAATGGTTAAACCAACAAAAAAAAAACAACATAATAATAAATGGACATGTACGGATTTACCGAAATGTCTTTATCGTTTTGACAGAAACCATGATAACTCCCGTAAATCGAAAATTATCGAGGAAAATCAAACTCCGCGACGATTATTATGTTGAATCACATGATGCTGATGATGAAATGATTCCCGAACTACAGTTAGAAGATGATGGAACTCAATCGGTAACCGACCATCATAATAATACTGAGACAACAAACAATGAAAGGATGAAAAAAGAGAAATTAATGCAGAAATACTGTGGTATCATTTGTGACAATGGTGGCAATCACACCTTGTGCAAATATAAGGTAAGCAAGTAATAATGTAAGTATTTGTGGTAATTTACAGGTCGTAGAAGCTCTGTAAAGCACAGTAATGTAGAGAAAAAATGCGTGAGGACTTGGCCGATAGTCAGCTATTTTTGCTTCCAGAAAAGGTAGCATGCAAGTTTATAATTTATCGTAAATCAAAATTTGATTTACGATAAATTATAAACTTTCATTTAATGAAAATTTTAATATTAGCCGTAAAAGTCCCAAGAAATGATCAATTGAATTTTTGCTTCTCAGCCCTTGACTGCTCGATTGTCGTCGTTCAAAGAACGTTCTGATTTTACGAGTTGCTTACTTCATAATATATAATCGTCAGTAGATATACGTATTTCCTGTTCAATCTGCAATCCTCCGGTTAATTTTTATGTTTTTGAGTGATCGACTTGTGTTACTCCATGATGATATTGAAGTAGGTAGGTTGTTATAATATATCACTGATCCCAAACCCAACAATGATGCAAATTATTACACAAAGGTTTATTATTTATATACAGATCACTCGTCTGCAGAAACTCGGCTTTGCCATTGTCACCACCCACCAACCATATGTACTAACTACCTACCACGTACCTACAGCAGTCGCATTATGGCCAGCTGAAACTCAAACGGAGATTAGGCCTCTTTTGCGATTCACACTCGTGTTTCTGATTTATCGTAAGTCCAACCCTTAGGTTCTCATAGTGCGCGAACGGTTTGTCCTACAGGGCTCCGGGTGGTCTCTAAAAATTCAATACTATCTTAAATTGATGGAAAAAACAATACCTTTATATTGCAATTTTTTAAGCTAAGGCGTTTTCAAAATTTCAACTCTTATTTTTCAACCCTTAGAAAATACGGACATTAACCAAATCTTCAGGGCACAACTAGACTCCAATCGGGGCCCATATACCACATTTCATCAAAATCGGTCCATGGGAACTGAGGAAAGAAAAGACGGATGCAAACATTTTTATTCGATTTTCGAATTCTACGTACCTTGAAACGTAAACCAAAAAATTTTGAAAGGGGGGAGGGGAGGGGTAAGAATTTTTTTCTTGGTCGATTTCAAAGGTTCATTATTGAAAATAATAAACCAAAAAAAAAAAGTAGTTCTAACTAACACGACACTCGGCAGGGAAAAAACTGAACAAAGTGGTTTAATTTTAGTTATGCACATACTTTTTTTTCGTTTTTTCGTCAATAATTACAATAACTCAAAAGATTGCGTGAGCTCACTTGGAAACTCTACCACAAAAAAAAACACTGTTTCCCAATATTTTGGATTTTGGCTTTTCTCCCTACCGAGCGTCGAATTCGGAGACCCTCATGTGGGAGAAAGGAGGGAACTTCAAGTCTGAAGGCACTTTTTCTTGAAGAAAGAAAAAAGTCCGCCAAGTGGGTGTGATATATAGCTTCCTCGTGTTCATAACCTAATGATGTAGATGATACGATCCATAGTAGATAACCTCAAATCTCTAAGTACCTTGTACTAGGTACCCCATAGGAGACCATGTACACGACAAGCCGCAAAATCTCTGAATATTTCATCGAATTCGGATGAAAAATTTAATAGTTATGGCTGCTACTAGGATTTTTTGCGCATGCGCAGAGGCTATTATCTAACCGAGAGCGCTGATTTCTAAAGAGGACGATCTACAAGCCTAAATTCGTATGGTTTTGCCCGTTAGAAGGATTCGCGGACAGACAGAACTGGGTGACAGACAGATAGACAGACAGGCAAATACGAAACCAAAATTACTGTTCAGGAAGGTCTTAAACCAGATAGGAAATTTTGATTTTAGAAAACATTTTTTAAACATCGAAGAGTGTAAACAATGCTTCCATTACGTCGGTAGACTCAGAAACAGTAGCTGAGAAACGGGGAAGTCTTGGCGCATGCGCTTAAGGGCATAAATATATAATATCTGAATTATGAACTCATGCAAGTTCTTTCAACGATTCTCGAAAACATTTTTGTTCCATTATTTTCTAGTGCATTTTGAAAATTAATATTTATTTTCCATGGTAGGGAAAGACTGACAAATTTGAAGAAGCCGTTCCACTGCTCAGTTCGAAATCAAAACAATACCTTCTGTTCATGCATAATGATATGAGGAATAGCCATGCAGGAGATAAATCAGACAACCTGGAACCAAATCCTGGTTACGATTTACCGTGGGCGGCTAACATGAGGGAATTGGTGAGATTCTAACAATCTACGCTCTTTCTATTTCAGTGCATCAAAGTGCGGTGCTTGGTTACCCAGAAATTATGAGAGTATGTCAGAATAAGTGTACTTGGTAGTATCTTTATTCCGTGGTTTATCTGCATATCTCTAAGTTCTCATAGGATAACTTTGGTAGATGTAAAAGTAAATAAAATTTCAAGGGATAGTAAACCACAGGTGCCAATTTACCTCTATTGTTGGTAGAATATTGCTTCTTACATTTATTGGTTAGACAGACCTAACATTCATGGGAATTTTTTTATTATTTTTAGTTGTAAGCTTTGTTGTAGAGTAGAACAGACAGAGTAAAATTTCATTCAGATCGATTATTCTTCGACGAAACGCTTCCCTCTATTATTTCATTTCCTTCTTTTCACCCAATGGTGCCAGTCTGGGACCAAAGTGGTCATACGTCGTAACGTTGAACTTTCATATTATGTTAGTTCTGACAGGCAGTCTGTAAAAGTTCACATCCGTATTCAAGGTTTCACTCACAAAGACCACAAAATATGCGGTTTAAGGTGTCCTGTCACCTCGGCGGCACAAATAACTTGTTCCATGGTGGTACAAAGAAAATCACGAAAATCCAGAGATACATTGAGAATTTTCCCTCAAATTTAGCTGCAAGGGAACCGAAATATTGAAAAACCATATATTTAGTGAATATTATCCCGCTACTCACCCTCTCACCATGCTAATTTTGATACTCCGGTGAAATAATGGGCAGAGTACACAAGAATAATCCCTAAACCACATGTTATTTAGGAATTAACCCCCCTTTCCCCCCTCTTAGAAGGCGAAATTCGAAATTCCGGCGACGTAGTGCACAAAAAGATAAATTTTTGCGTCGAACAAAAAACGCTGCAAATTATTACACAATGGTTCATTATTTTTCTATATAGATCACTCGTCTACAAAATCACCAACCATCCAATATGAAGAGAAGAAAAAAAAAAAAAAAAAAAAATCAAAAAAAAAATCAAAAAAAAAATCAAAAAAAAAAGAAAAAAAAATCAAAATCACCAACCATCGATCGCATTTCGGTCAGCTCTAATTTGAACGGAGATTAGGCCTCTTTTGCGATTCACACTCGTGTTTTGATTTATATATATATATATTTCAATATAAACCCTTAAATTTTCGTAGGGAGCGAACGGTTAGTCCTACAGAGCTCCGCGTGGTCTCAAAAAATTCTAAAAATTCTATAGAATCTTAAATTGAAGGAAAAACAATACCTTTATATGGAAATTTTTTGAGTTAGGGCGTTTTCAAAATTTCAAAATTGATTTTGGAACCCTTAGAAGTGACCTACATCAACCAAAAGCTTCGGGGCACAACTAGACCCCAAATGGAGCCTACAAACCAAATTTCATCAAAATCGGTCAATGCTAAGTGGCAAAAGTGCCGCGTACGGCGGACGGCGGACGGACGGCCAAATTTTTATTCGATTTTTGGATTCTACGTACCTTGAAACGTAAACCATCAAATTTTGAGGGGGTGTTAAAATTTTTTTTTTCTTGGTCGATTCCAAAGGTTCATTATTGAAAATAATAAACCAAAAGGAACAGGAAAATCGGTTGAGAACTAAGGGTGGAGTACACAAGATTTCGCTTAGTAATTTAATAATTAATAATAAAAATAATAATATTGTTAATAATAATAATAATAATAATAATAATAATAATAATAATAATAATAATAATAATAATAATAATAATAATAATAATAATAATAATAATAATAATAATAATAATAATAATAATAATAATAATAATAATAATAATAATAATAATATTGATAGTAATAATAATTCATTATTGAAAATGAACCTAAAAACGAATACTAAATTCAGATTCGTCTTGACGGAAAGGTATCCTAAAAAAAAGTCCCGTATCAGGTTTAGTAAGGAAAAACGCGTACAAGGAAAAACTCGTAATATCAGTGAACGGTCCTTTTGAACCAACGTTGAAAATCATGTAAAATTCTGCTCCCAACTTTTGGGCCTGCCCGAGTCCACAGGCCCAAAAGCGTCGATTTTCATAAGCTGAAACACGCTTTTTCGTATTCAAACGTATTTTTCTCCCATAAGTACCGTTGGAAAGCTCAGTTTTTCGAGTTGGTTTTCGGTGTTGAGGTATGTGAAAAACCATTAGAAAGTAAAACCCTAACTACCAAATGAAAAATATGAGACAAAAATTACTTTAGACAGAGCTGATTAGACAGATTTGAATTTTGTTGAAAAATAGTAGATATATTGCCATATTTTATTGCTTAAGTCAAAAACGAGTACTCTTGAAAGTGCAATCACTCGGATTATTTGGAGTAAAAAATGTTATAGGGAACTTTCTTACTTGATTAGTTGTAAAAATTACTCCTGACGTTTTGCGGTCCTTAACACGTGACACCCTGTATCTTGTCAAGCCCAATTTGGCTGACGTTTCAGAATCCTGTCACTTCCCAATATTATGTCCAGTTTACCCTTTATACTGTACAATTATGTGATTTCATCAGGTGTGGAATAAAGAACTCGAGAAGATTGCCCTTATGTGGGCCCTCCAATGTGAGGCTGGAACAGACGAATGTAGAGACGTCTATGAAAAAGGTAAGAAACGTGCCAGCAGTACGTTGTAAATACAGTATCTCACTCCTATTATGTACGTACGGAGTGAAAAAGGTTCAAATTTGCTAGTATATTGAATTAGTGACACATAATATTTTGTTGAATTCACTTAGAATTCAACTTGAATATATGAACGATGAGTTTCGTACTAGGTTAGTGAAACATTCCTTTCCCACGGGACATTGAAAATTCATATTCCTCAAGATACAAAATATCTCACTGGGCTAAAGTCAGTCAAAGTTAGTTGTATTAAAGTTACTGAACCTTGTTACAAAATATAAATGGAGTCAGGTAAACAAAACTGATGAACTGATATGAGAATAACTGATCAGCCGGCTAGGATCCTACGTAGGAAAGAGTGGTTTACCTTCAAGCGGGGAAACCATCGATCCTTAGGTCTCTTCTATTTTTGGTTTATTATTTTCAATAATGAACCTTTGGAATCGACCAAGAAAAAAAATTTTTTAACACCCCCTCAAAATTTGATGGTTTACGTTTCAAGGTACGTAGAATCCAAAAATCGAATAAAAATGTGGCCGTCCGTCCGCCGTACGCCGTCCGCCGTACGCGGCACTTTTGCCACTTAGCATTGACCGATTTTGATGAAATTTGGTATGTAGGCTCCATTTGGGGTCTAGTTGTGCCCCGAAGCTTTTGGTTGATGTAGGTCACTTCTAAGGGTTCCAAAATCAATTTTGAAATTTTGAAAATGCCCTAACTCAAAAACTTTCGATATAAAGGTATTGTTTTTCCTTTAATTTAAGATTCTATAGAATTTTTAGAATTTTTTGAGACCACGCGGAGCTCTGTAGAACAAACCGTTCGCTCCCTACGATAATTTAAGGGTTTATATTGATATATATATATATATAAATCAAAACACGAGTGTGAATCGCAAAAGAGGCCTAATCTCCGTTCAAATTAGAGCTGACCGAAATGCGATCGATGGTTGGTGATTTTGATTGTTTTTGATTTTTTATTCTTTTATTTTTTTATTAATTTTTTATTTTTCTTCATATTGGATGGTTGGTGATTTTGTAGACGAGTGATCTATATAGAAAAATAATAAACCATTGTGTAATAATTTGCAGCGTTTTTTTTTCAAAAGCTGTCACCAACTATGGTTTGATTTGATTAGGGATGTTGTGGGTGGTTTGGTAATGAAATAGAGTGGTAGGAAATAAGTGGTAAGTATTCTCAGTAAAAAATTACAAAAATCTTATCAAATTTGAAGTGAAATTTGAAAAAAAACTGCAGTTACATCTACATTTAGTTTATTCCGGTGATATTTGATTTTTTAAGATTGAAAACAAGTTCATTAGTTTCGGAGGAAATTTCTTCGAACTTTTGATCAGCCACCAACGCTATCTACTTTCTGAGACACACTGGGGATCATAGTAGGTACTCATAAACCCTCCGGCGCATGAGTGCCATCATTAATGGCAATTATATGCAAGAACTTTCATATTATAAGATTTCACGAACCTGTAATATCTTGAGTCGAGATGGCTACTATTTGTATACTCACATGTGCAGATCAGAGCAAAACCATATACGTTTCCCAGCTTCACCACATGGTCAATTGGACTGGGATGGATGTGTTTCCAAGTTCTGTGGTAGGATTCCAAGAGTGGGTGATGGGCATGAAATTCTTGAAGCCTTACATGATCGATCCTTTTGTAGCACCAAGAGAAAATACGTGAGTAGAACTATAATGCCATGTAGATATGAAGGTATATTTTGACGTAAATATGTCTTATTGCTGGGGTCATTCCAAAATTTTGTCTTCAATGTATCATTTATAAGCTTGACCCTAGTCTGGAGCAGTTCGAGGGGTGTATGCACGAAAAAGTGCTCTACCTTCGAACTGGTTGGCTTGCAGAGGGAATGTAGCGTCGTCTGCGCTACCCAGAAGATTTTACAACTAGCACAATGTTGGTATGGTGTTGGTTGACAGGAGGGACTAACTCTGGAAGAAATGTCTTCTAGCTACCTCAGAGAGCCACCTCCAGGCGCCCACAGGAATTGTGGAAAGGCTAGCCTTCCTCGGGGTTTAGTCCTTGCAGCATCCATCCACAAGCCACATGAGGTTGGCGTTTGGGCTGGGTGAGTTGCTGTATGAAGGATGCTGCAGGTCTAGCACCCTGGTGGGTCTCTTCTTCTTCGTTCTTAACAACCCCCTGTGACAGAGAACAGTCCAGCTATGTTTCGTCTTTGCTCACAACTAGTAGCGAACAATGAAACATTTTGGTAGGGATTTTGTTTATAGTAAATCCCAGGATGTCTTAATCGTTGAACTACACTTCAACATATCGTAAATACTTTAATTGATACATAGCCACACCGCTTATGATGAGTTATGAAAACTGGGTTCTGATCCGGACTTCTAGTGCTATGTACTCTTAAGTACTATGCTCTCTATCACATGTCTGACTATTACTATTGTAATCAACGATCTAGAAGAATCCAACCTGCTATCGAACTGTTGGACCAACAAGTGAGCAACGATACGAACATACCTAGGTACATCAGGTTCCTCACCTTCTGAGCTGACACAATTTAGTGCACAGAAATAGCTCTTGGAAGTCTTGTTTATTACTTATGTATTTGGCCAAACTATCTGGAATTTAGTGCTTAGGTTGCCCAACGAGTGATATAAATTAAACCCAGACTAGATTTACATTAGAAATAACAATTCTTCCAACAAAACTCTTTAGTTATTCTATTTTTTTTTTTTTTTTTTCAATGTTGTTGACTTGAACACCCACGTCTTTGCAGTGATGCGGACTATAGTTCGTTCGCTCAGCTCATCTGGGCGGATTCTTACATGATGGGCTGTGCCATGACGCTCTGCCGATCTTCAAGCACAAATGAATCGCGAATCATAAGCATCTGCAACTACGCTCCCGGAGGAATGATACCAGGGAAGAGCATCTACGAAATTGGAGGGCCATGCTCACGATGCACCAAGTTACACTCAACAGGAACTGGAGGTGCTTATTGCAGTCTTGAGTTCCCCAACCTCTGTTCTGGTGAGTAGTCCTAGAGTTAGTCATTGGAATGTTGACCTTCGAGGTAGCCATAATGTTTTCTATAGTTTCCGACTTTACCAAGGTAGTAAAAGTAAAAGTAGTTGAAGTAAAATGTTATCCAAAATTGAAGCATTTCAGGTTTTAGGCCTTCTTGAACAATTTTGGTTCCGTATTTGCCTGTCTGTGTGTCTGGAAATCTTGGAATCCTCGTAATAGCCATAACTTCTACATTTTTCATCGGATGAAGAATCATTTCATCAAATCGGATCAAATTTTGATGAAATTTTCAAGGATTGTTCAGTTTGAATTTAATATGTCACATATTGACATAATATGTCATAGTTACATAACATTATTATGTACATGGTCATCTAAGAAATTTGAGGCTTCCGAATTTATAGTAGTCTCTGTCCATGCACAAACTTAAAATCCTTGTAACAGACATCACTTATACATTCTTCATCCGAATTAGATGACATTTTCAGGGATTGTCCAGATTGGAGGGCAGATGAACTGCTCTTTGAGGATGAGGGTAGTTCAAGGTACTTAAAGAATGATGTTTTGAGCTAAGGTACAATGCATCGAATTATCTATACAATCGGGCTATGGATACTAGCGTTTATTCCGACGGATCCAAGAGCTGCCCTTTACAACCTCGACAATTCCAAAACATAAGAAATTATTTCCAAGTCGTATTACTACATATTTATTTTAAAATATTAGCTGCTTTTTTTTGTTTCCAGGGGCTCTTTCAGATTTCCCTGATCTCATCATCGTGGGTTTATCCGCCTTCTTACTTTGCTTCTTCAATAAATATCAAGTTTATTTTCGCCTTTCTTTTAAGTACTTTATTTATTCTCTATTAACAATAATCTAGGTTACTAGGTATGAGTTCTTGAATTATTTTCAAAGAACCTTTGTGTCAAGGGACAAGAAACAATCATTATTCCTGTTTTGAGCAACTTAACCTTTGATTATAATCCCATGTGACTTATCTCTATGAGGGTACGGAATAGAAGTGCCTTCAATTTGTTGTTTTATATCACAAGGAAAAATTTGTGATAGAGTAGAATCAAATTTGCAAGCACCCGATAATGGCACAGCCATTAGGTATGAAATACTTCTAAGGACGAGACGAATTTCACATCGAATACGGATGAGAAGCTACCTTCGATTCATACGCAATATACATTCATCCATGACAAATATGATGTTCATCAACTACAACTCTCGTAAACCCTTATCAACAATTTACCAAATCTGACGATGAATAATGATCATCTACAAAATTATTGTGTCGTGGATGTCAGGACAATGACCTAGGGGGTCACACCTAGGTCTCAGTCGGTCGACGTTCGTTCCTCGTTCCGGGTCAGTATTTACCCAAATCGAAGGGGCAAAAACAAAAAGTTGTACATAAATTGGAAATTTTATCAATCGAAATTTTATGAATCATCAAAATCAAACAATAATTGCATGAAAAAATTGGAAACTACTGAGGAAACGGTTATTCCCATGTTTTTTCCCATATTTATCTGGCAATTACTGTTCGATTTTGATGATTCCAGCGGCAATCTTTCAGTTTTTCGATTTCCAAGCCCCACACACTAATGAATTTCAAAAAGCCTTGAAATTTTCAAATTTATCTACATTTTATGGGAAAAACATAACTAAATTAACTGGGTCCCCTTTTTAGGACGTCCCACAGTAAGACTTGGGCGTCCTTATGCGATCGATCTGGGGTGAAGTTGGACAACACTCAACAGATAAAAAAAATAACAACACAGTAATCCGTTTTAGACCATTCTGAATCCAAATCCGCGAAAAAAAACCATAGGTGTATGTCTGTGTGTGTATGTGTGTGTGTGTGTGTGTGTATGTGTGTGTGTGTGTGTAACAAAATCTTGTGTATTCTGCACAGGCCTTAGTTCTCAACCGATTTTCCAGGTTCTTTTTTTGTTCGACGCGGAAAACTATCTAGTTGTGCACTACGTCGCCGGAATTTCGAATTTTGCCTTTTAAGGAGGGGAAAGGGGGGGTTAATGCTTAAAAAACGTACGTTTGCGGGCAAAATCTTATAAACTCTGCCCAGGCCTCAATTTCCAACCGATTTTTGTGTTTCTGTTTTTGTTTGACTAAAATAACTTCCGAGTTGTACATGATTTCACCAGAGTACCAAAATTTGCAAGAGGAGGGGATGGGTGGGGGGATAATATTCACAAAATATCCAATTTTTCAATATTTCGGTTCCTTTACTGCTTACTAATTGTACCAAGCTTTGAAATTGAGGAAAAATTCTCATTATACCTTAGGATTTGCATGAATTACTTTGTGTACCACCATGGAAATAAAAGTGGTGCCACCATGGTGCCAGGGCACCATAAACCTCATATTTCTTGGGTTTTTTGGTGTTTCACCTTGAATACGGATGTGACATTCGACGGACTGCCTACTAAACTAATAATAGCCTAATAGATGAAAGTTCAATGTTACCACGTATTTCCGCTTTGATGCCAGACCATTGGTCGTGGTGGGGGGGGGGGGGGGCTGAACTCGAATTTGCATGTTGGGTGTCGTAGATCATGGACTTTAAAATGCTCTTCAGATTCGAGGCTATCATGCCGCTAGAAGTGTTATGTTTATAAGGGTGGGTGGGGGGGGGGGGTGTCACTATTTCTTCCCTAAAGTAATAAATAAATTACATCGAGAGAAACAGTCTTATCGCTTAACAACTGGTTAAACTGATCCAATACTACAATATGTTTCATTTGTAAACCAATCGCATTGCTGATTTCCTACGTAGGTACCTAAATACTCGTAGTACCTTTCCCATCAAGTTGGTTGTGTAGTAATGTGCGTTTCCACATCTTCATATGAACCATAATTTTTTAACTTCAATATCAATCATAATTATTTCTAACTGAAAATATTTTCATGATGACCCTACGAGCAAGTCATACATGAAGTCGTGATAACAAGGCATTGCTTCCAAATGTCAATGAAATTCAATGATATTCCTGAACAATTTTGGTTTTGTTTCTGTATGTCTGAGTGTAAGTTAATCATTTATCGGGCAAAACTACAAATTTATTAAATGTTATCCTATTTTCAGGGATTATGAAGGTTGGGGAGTAGATGGCCCTCTATAAAATTTATCTACCGCGGACTGAAAGGAGTCTCTGCGCATGCGCAAACATATAGGTAACTCTTTTTACACCCAAAACTTGTACATTTTCTGTCCGAATTCGATGCAATTTTCAGGAATTGTGCTGATCAGAGTTTGGATGATCTACAAAATTCATTGTGTCGACCGATTGGTATTCTCCGCTAACTTCTACATTTTCTGTCAGATTTGATGCAATTTTCAGGGGTTGTGCGAGTTGAGGTGTAGATGGTCCCCTATCAAATTCATTGAGTTAGGATCATCGGTAGCTTGTGCGCGTGCGCCAAGTTGAAACCCTCAATAATCATAACTTCTAAAGATTTCATTCGATATCGATGGGATTTTCAGAGATTGTATGACTGAGAAACTTCCCTATAAATGTAGATGGCTCCTTGTGTCATCGTCTTCTGATCACCAAGTTTGAAGAGTAGTAGTAGGGACTTGGATATAGAAGTTTTTATTATGTATTTATTATACATCGGATCATGTATAAAATCGTGTTATGGATACGAGGAAGCTATTTGCCACCCTCCCACCCCTCCTTGGCACACTTCGGGATGGTATTTTCGTTGCCCTCGGCCTGATGCCGCAGTGCGATGTAAGACATATCGAAGTATAATCATATCTGCGACGCAAGTCCCGGGTGTAGTGTGTCTTTATAATCACGTCTGCTCTGAAATTTGCTTCCATCCGTTTCAGGCCCGTCAGTTGTTCTCATCAGGCGTGAAATAGGGCGCTCTGGGGCTTCGTTCTAAATCTGACAGCAACTAATTTGACGGAGACAACGCTAAGCTCATCCCTCGTGGACCTCTCTCGTGTAGAACATGTTATTTAATTTCGCTGGCGTAAGTCGGACGACGTTACCTCGACGACATCCCACCCTGCATCAGTCACACTAACGGGATTACAGTATCGGGTATTGTACTTCTCTGAATCAGAATCTGAGTAGCTTGGTGCTTCCAGCTTTGCATCAAGCTGTTATGCGTCGAGTTTGGAAGGGTATTTTGGTTCATACGCCTTGTCAAATGTCACGAAAATAAGGTGAGGGTAGCTACCCTGAAAGCTTCATGATTTAGCTGTGCAGAAACTTCGCAGTAGCTCAATATAACCTCTCAGTGAATTCATTTCTTCAGTATAGCACAGGCCTATATTTATGTATGCTCTATAATAACAGTTAACGATAGTAAACGTTTATGTTCAATGGAAAAGCCGATCAACACGAGTAGACAAGTTTTCCCAAGGCTGTTTATCCTAGTATTGTTGTAGCTGACATGATGTTTTAAATCCCCCCCCCCTTTGTTCACATTTTTTCATTTTACCTGCAATAGTTCCCAAGTTCATTTCCCACCAACTATGGTGGAATCTCTAGCTCAGCGGTTCCCAACTAAATTTTTCCAAGGACCCCTTCATCAATGACGAGGATCTAAAGTTACCAAAAAAGAACCAAAATATGTGAAAAAGTAAATCAAACTGATGCTATAAAACTTAGGATTTATTCGTGAAAATACAGAGATTTTTCAAGGTTCAAGAGACGCCGACGAGTTGGGTTCAAGAGATACTAGCAAGTTCGGTTCGAAAGTCACTGACTTATTAACTTTAACTTCGAAAGCATTTTCTCGTTCTTCGTCTCTATGCCTAGGCCGTTTAACGATCCAAATTTTAACCAACGGTCCATAACGTACGCGTAATTACCTTTCCGTGAAAAACAAAGCTTTTCAATCACTAAAATGTTGCACAAAATCACACATGTAAACAACTCGGTCAGGGACCGCACTAGCACTAGCAAACTCCACTAGCACTAACTTGTCTCCAGTACTCTGTGAGCACTAGCAATAAATAACTAACAATATTGCAATAACTGACATCTCTGAAATACATAAAGCCAAACAAGAGTGTGCTAGCGTTAGTTGTCATATGAAGCCAGACGCAGAGGTCAACGTTCAGAAGCTGCAAATATATATTTAATTTGTATATCCTAAGGACCCCTCAGCCATACCTCGCGGACCCCCGGGGGTCCGCGGACCACAAGTTGGGAACCGCTGCTCTAGCTGGTTTTTTGATTGACGCTGATGTGATGCTCACACAGTAATACATCCTTTGAGCCCTGAGGAAGGCGATAAATTCATCGATAGCTCGGCAAAAGAGGAGTTTGATTCTGAGGACCCCATTCCCAATCAGTTGACTGATAATTGTTTGTTGGGTCGATCATCACACTTGCTGAACACGAGTAGAGTAAACGGTAAATTAGAGTCCTTGTTACTCAACCGACCACTCTACCACCTAATTTACTCCACCACGTTCTCAACTTCAAGTTGTTCGCACCAGTAGAGTGCGAACTGCTACTCAACTGCGTCATTTTAGTCTGTGATTGGCGAACAGAAACAGGAACATTGGAACAGAGAGAAAAAGTCGATAGAATGAGTCGAGTTTTTGGGTTATTACTTTCAATAATGTATCTTTGGAGTGCGGCTACAAAAATATTTACTCCTCCCCCCCCCCCCTCAAATTCACTGGTTTACGTTTCAAGTTACGTAGAATCCGAAAATCGAATAAAATATTCCTATTACCATTTCCTTAGTTACCATGGACTGAATTTGATGAAATGTGGTCTAAATGGGTCACGAAGCTTTTGGTTATTGTCAGTCACTCTTGAAGGGAGAAGAATAGGAATTCATTTTTGAATTGGAATTTAAGAGAAGAATTCCCTTCCAGCTCTGAAGGACATTCTGTTCGCTCTCAAATCGTAATTCGGCTTTGTCAATTTTATTAAAGGGAATTCGTTACTCATAATGAACCCTGTCAGCAACTAATTAGGATAGATTTTGGATTTTAACATTAAAAAGTCCAGCAGAAGTGGAAGATGGAGGGTGGGTGTCTCATGGGAATGCAAAGTGGAAGCGTTCATCAACCCACGCCTAATTCGTACAGAAGTCACCCATTAGCTGACACCCCACGATTGCATCAGTGCGGGTGTATTAGTGTGATAAGGTTTGTATTAGTGCGAGTGTGTGTGTATGTGGGAGTGTGAGGCTGTGATCCCAAGAGAGGTAACAACGTCCCCTCCAGACATAACTCATTCAGAATTAAGTTCCCCCTAAGAATGCTCTCTGTTGTCCTCCCTACCCGTAAATAACTTTCCCTTGTTTATCGACTTCAAAACCGCCGTAGGCGCGAAGGAGGAAGTACTCTTTTTAAGGTCGGATTTAAGCTGTATTTTATTTTATTATTTTTTTATTATCAATAATATGTTTATTATTACCATTTTATACGATACGACTAGTAATTTTTCTTTAGTAGGTACGTTCTAATCGCAGTTCTGTGATTCATAGATCTCTACCTACTTCCACATCACATTAAACATTTCTCTTCTAGTGGTTGGTGACAAGGTCCAAGGGCTTGGTCCTCTTCAATCATCGTAAGTCCCTGCTGTTGGCCAGTAGATTCAATACTTCGACTTTTGGATGTTTGTGGAGCCGAGTTTCGTGGTCCACAGCTCTTCTTTTTAAAACCTCATTCACCTTCTCAAATGTGATGTCGCGGTGGAGGTCATTTGTTCCAATGTACCAGGGGGCATTAACTAGACTTCTGAGTATTTTATTCTGCACCGTTTGCATAATTTTCACGTTGCTATCGGATAGCCTTAGACCCTTACTGGCTTTATAACTTGCTCGTAGAGTAGGACTTAATTCTGCACAGGGAGCTGAGAATTTCTCCCCAACAGCCAGTTCATTTTTCTAAATTTCAGTTTAATTTCTTCTTTCTTCTTCTTCACAAGTTCTTTCCATCTCAATTTGGTATCCAAGATCATACTTTAGTACTTAGTTGTATTTCGTCGCTTGAGGCCCAGCATGGCACATCTAACTTTTACCAACTTTTCAGGAGAGCCAAAAAACTGTTTTGCGAGTAAGGTAATCGTGTTTTCTTTCTTTTCTGTGTTCAAGCCTAATTGGGGTCGCTCAACATGATTTTACAATAAATTTGGTTGCCAACGAACTGCCTTCGAAATTAGCGTAGATGTGCTATGCTGCCTAGATTTTGTCCCCTAGATATGCTATGCTGTCGAACATTTGTACTATTTTGCAGAGGGGGTAACATGCAGTTGTCCTATGCTGCTGTACTAAAATTAAGTTCTCAAATAAATTATCTATTTGGTTTCCCTCTATAAAGCCAAGGATAGTGTTTTAAACTGGCTTGCAATTCCTTTTTTTTGTCAGCCCGACAAGTAGACAGGGAAGGTAGGTACCAGATGTTTATAAACTCGAAACAGTACCAATTTATAATTATGATTTTTTTAAACGACGAAAAAACTTGAACCCAACAGTTTTACACTGACTTGAATTACACAACTGCTACTACCAGCGTTAGTATTAGGATAGGTACCTATTTTCCTAGTCCTAGTGAAGAAAAAATTCTTTAGCTAACACAGAAACATTATTAAGGACCACAGAGATCTGTATAAAATCGGTTTCATAATGCTAGACTTGAATTTCACTAGAGTTTACCTGCGTTACTAGGAGTGTATATTTTCTTATGGCACTCATGTGATGTGCCTTTCTTATTTCCTACGAATTATACAGATTGGACGCTTCACAATAACAAATATATTGTTTAGCAATGCACGTATTTCATGGGACGAAGTGCAGAATGATAAAACATGAATTGTTTATTATGGGGTTTCTACTTATTACAAAACTGAGATGAGGAGTTACCAAAGTGAACTGAATTTATTGTTATATTCCTCTGAAATTCTTGTCAAATCATATTTCTCTACTGGAAATCGAACATGTGTTAATATAAGTCGGAAGTGAAGTGATTTTATTCCTGTTATTCAACTGAAAAGCCTATTCTGATGGTGGGTTTTGATAATTATTTACTAAATGAAATACTAGTCATTGTCTCATTACTGTGAAAATCTTGTCAATTTATGTTCATTGACTAGAATGTCCACAATTATATAAGTCGTTTTGGGTTTTAAAATTTTGCTGAAATTTTAAAAAATATTGTTGAAGTTAAATATCATTACCTCTTATTGGACCATGGTGTCACTAGTGTCACTGAAAACATCTTGGGAATCCCACAGCTTTCCCAAGGTGTCGCCAGATTAACTAGATACAAATTGCAATTTGAAAATGAATGGACAGAGCTGAATTTTTTAAAACATTTTCTGTGAGTTATTGGAAATCAAAAATTGTTATGATAAAAATTTCGAAAATTTTTTCACCGATTTCCTTGGAAATTGATTTCATAACTCTATTTTGAGACAAAAAAATTCTCCATATTGGTAAAGCTTGAGAATTAATTTCAATAGGAACAGGATTCATTTTCTGATACGAGAATTAATTTAGTTTAATTCTTCACAATTTGGTTCATTTAAGGAATAGAAATAGAATAGAATAAAAAATATGATAATTTGACATCCAGTTTTAAGTTATAAATAGTATCAACAGAAAACATTTAGGGCCATCACAGGTCATCTGACCGGACAGAAGTGACCAAGTGCATTTTTTCAAGAAAATGAGGTTTTAGCCTCTCTGGGTACTATTAAACAATATCTGCAGCAGTGAATTGAAGAAAAACCCGACATAATTATGAAAAAAAATGGCAAAAACTAGCAAAATATTGGTTTTTTAACAATGGTTGGAACTAATTTTACTTAACAAAGATATTTGAGCTCGCTTAACTCAAAATCATTTGATTTAACCTGATTTCAAGTTCACAGTCCACGTTTTTCCATCAGTCCATGTGTTGGTAAACTTGAACAGGCTCTCCTGAACTCTTTTGCCAAATGGACTTGATCACTTTTACCACCAATCCCACGATATATCCTCCTTCATACGACACCAGTGACGTAGTACTTCACAGTTTTGGAACACATTTACATTACCTCAATGATACCTACTCGTATTCATGTGGATAGGGAAGTGAAATCTACTCGTACTTGCGCATGTTTATGTCTAGAGATGCGGCATCAATGCGTTCCTACCTACCAACATATCTGAATAAGTTGTCATTATTTTCTCCTTTTCAGTGGGACCGTCATCAGTTTTGAGGTCGGTGCGTTTTTTGTTTAAAAAGCTTTATTTTATTATCAGTCCAGGGATTTCGCATCTTCTCTGAAGGAAGCTCCATTCCCCACCATCTTGCTTATGCGTTTTCTTTAGGCTCGTCGTCCCATTGATATTCAACCCTGACCCGATCGCGTGAAGGGTGCAGGTAGAGCGCAGGTAAGGAATCTGTGCATTCCGATCTTCTTCGACCGTGTCCAACCCGGCAAGAATCCTGTCTGGACCGCTCACTTATCGCTTTAGTCTCGTGAATATGAGTGACACTGAATGACTCGATACCTATCTAAACCGAAGAGGTCATTGTAATGGTTAGGTTTTGGTTGACCTTGATGGGATGCTCATTTGGACTGATCATAGGTGGGTTTTTAGGAAGTCCCACAGTAAGAATTGGGCGTCCTTATGCAATCGATCTGGGGTGAAGGAGGACAACACTCAACAGAAAAAGAAATTAATAACAATAACCACACATCAATCCGTTTTAGACCATTCCGAATCCAAATCCGCGAAAAAAAACCATAGGTGAACGTCTGTGTGTGTGACAAAATCGTGTGTCGTGTGCCCAGATTTTTGTGGTTCTTTTCTTGTTCGAGGCGGAAAACTATCTAGTTGTGCACTAAGTCACCGGCATACTCTTGTAAACACTGCCCAGGCCTCAATTTCCAACCGATTTGCGTGTTTCTTTTTTGTTCGACTCAGAAATCTTCCAAATTGCACACTATTTCATCAGAGTATCAACATTTGCATGGGGAAGGGGCGAGTGGGGGATAATGTTCACAAAATATCCGATTTTTCAATATTTCGATTCCTTTATAGCTTACTAATTGTACCCAAGCTTTGATATTGAGGGAAAATTCTCATTATACCTTTAGATTTTCATGATTTTTTTTTTTTTTTTAATCCTCTGTACCACCATGGAACTAATAGTGGTGCCACCATGGTGCCAAGACACCATAAACTGCATATTTCGTGGGTTTTTGCTTCCGAGTCTACCAAGGTAGCGGAAGCTTTGTTTTCACTTTCCAAGGACGAAAAAAAAAGTTCTCCAAAATCAAAATTTTCACTCGCGTTTTGCGTTTTAGACCTTTCTGAACAATTTGGTTCCTTGTCTGTCTGTCTGTCTGTCTGTCTGTCTGTCTGTCATGAATTCCTTGTAACGCGCATAACTATACGGAGTTATTGTCCGATTTCTATGAAATTTTCAGGGATTGTGCGGGTTGGTGTGTAGACGGTCCCCTATGAAAATCATCATCCCCGGACTGATAGAAGCGACTGCGCATGCGCAAACGTGAATTCCTTGTAACGGTCATAACTTCTACATTTTCCATCCGATTTCGATGAAATTCTCAGGGATGTTACAGATTAGTGTGTAAACGGTCCCCTATGAAAATCATTATCCTCGGACTGATAGAAGCGACTGCGCATGCGCAAACGTGAATTTCCTTGTAACGGCCGTAACTTCCACATTTTCCATCCGATTTCAATGAAATTTTCAGGGATGTTACATATTAGTGTTTAGATGGTTTCCTATGAAAATCAGCACCCCCGGATTGATAGTAGCCGATGCGCATGCGCGAACGTGAATTGCTTGTAACAGCCATAACTTCCACAATTTCTACCCGATTTTGATGACATTTTCAGGGATTACGCGGATTAGGTTGGAGATGGTCCCCAATGAAAATCAAGGCCTTAAAATCTTACAGTAGCCCCTGCGCATGCGCAAACGTAAAATCCTTGTAACAGCCATAACAGTCGCGTGTGACGTGAGGATCTAAACCCCATGCAACCAACCCCTTTATAGGATAGTGAGCAATGCTCTGGACTCCCACCCAGGAGTCCCAGGTTCAACTCCCAGTCAAACTAAGAAATTTTTTGATCCAATCACTACCGCACTTACATTTTTCGTCTGAATTTGATGAAATTTTCTAGTATTGTCCAGATTAGCGTGTAGATGGTCCCCTATGAGGGTAGTGAAAGGTACTTAGAGATTGGTGTTTTCAGATTAACTACTATGCATCGGATCATCTATATAATCGGGTTATGGATACGAGGAAGCTATGTGCCACACCCACTTGGCAGACGTTTTTTGTGTGTTTCACCTTGAATACGGAAATGAACTTCGACAGACAGCCTATCAAAACAAATACTTAGAGGAAAGTTCATCGTTAAAAAGT
This sequence comes from Apolygus lucorum, assembly GCA_009739505.2. NCBI lineage: Eukaryota > Metazoa > Arthropoda > Insecta > Hemiptera > Miridae > Apolygus > Apolygus lucorum. The sequence continues at coordinate 1,008,587 of CM019178.2, forward strand.
ATTACCGCTTTGGTGCCAGACAGGCACCATTGTTGGTGGTGGTGGTGGGGGGGGGGGGGTTGAACTCGGATTCACATGTTGGGTGTCGCAGACCATGGATTTTTAAATGCTCTTCAAATTCGAATCTCCCATGCCGCTGGAAATGTTATAGTGTATAAGGGTGAGTGGGGGGAAAATACTTACATAGTAAATTACATCGAGTGAACAGTTTTTTCGCTAACCAACTGGTTCTCTCTCTGTCTCTCTCTCTCTCTCGCCAATCGATCCCTTTGCAGTTTTAACTAAAAAGTCACACATGATGGTTTGAAGTATTATAAGAATTTTTAAATTGGATTTTCAATCCCCAAGTACCTACCAGTACTCTTCAAACTTGGTTATCAGATGACGAAGACATTCATAGGGAACCATCCAGAGTCATACAATCCCTGAAAATCCAGTCGATATCTAATGAACACTTTTGAAGTTATGATTTATTGAAGGCTACCATAGATCCTATCAGAATTTGATCGGGGACCATTTACACCTCAACTAGCACCAACACCTAAACACTACAACGTTGCACCACATTCTGAAAGAAAATTTACAATTATGGCTACTACAAGGGTTTTATGTTTGCGCGTGTGTAGAAATTACCAATAATTGTTTGATCAAATCCCTGAGAGTTGCATCGAATTCAGATGGAAAACATAGAAATTATGACTGTAATAAGAGTAATACCTACGTTCGCATGCGCAGAGACTGATATTAATCCGGGATCGATAAATAAAACAAGGGACTAGGTAAGTAATGTAAAACTAGGTAAGTAATGAAGGCAACGTCGGCCAATGACATCACTTACACCCTATCGTTTCCCCGCATAAATTCCCCACCTTCCGTTTCATTAAACCTGAATATTAAAAAAAAAGAGCAGAACACTAAAAATGGGCAGGTTTAGGAAGGTCTAAAACGTAAGCCGCAAATGGAAAGTTAATTTTGCAGAAACTTTTTTAAACCACGAAAAGTCAAATGATGGTTCCGCTACCTTGGTAGACTAAAAAGCTAATTTTAGGTTTTTATGGTGGTTTCTAAAAAGCATTGACAAATCATTATCGAATGTATATTGAGCCAGGTCGGTGCGGTTGGTGGCTTTCTGCTCCACTTCTTAATTTGCATATGCTCGCAAAATAAGTTTCTCGTTACAATCGGTCGTATCCACTCTGAACGACCGAAACTTAACTTTAAGAAAAAGAAATATCAAAAACCTAAGTCAACAACAGCTAAAAAAGATTGCCTGGTTGGTGTGGCACATAGCTTCCTCGTATCCAAAAACCGATGCATACTTAATAGCTAATCTCAAAACCTTAATCCCTAAGTACCTTGCTTTACCCTCATAGGGGACCATCTACACCCCAATTCACACAATCCCTGAAAATTTCATCGAAATCGGATTGTAGCTTTTTATAGTTTTGCCCGTTACAAGGATTTCATGACAGACACTCGGACAGACAGACACGCAACCAAAATTGTCCAAGAAAGGCTATCATGTAAAACGAGAATGGAAATTTTAATTTAGGAGAACTTTTTTGTTAACCATAAAATGTGAAAACAATGCTTCTGCTATCTTGGTTGACTCCGTTGAATCAAATTTAAATGGTCATCCTCGCTTTTCGAAGATTTTTGATTAATTTCGGTTCCGTGTCTGGTCTAAGGTAGATTTTATACAACAGAATTATTGATTAGGTATATTACTTATAGAAACATTTAATTGAAATTCATCATCACTGCAATCAAATCACTGTACACGCATAATCTGTTGAATTCTAAATTATTATAGTCAAGTAAATACTTGAGCGACTCAGCGACAGATGAGTTTGAAATTTTATTTTCCAAAGGAAGACGTTGGAAATTTGACAAACAATCATTATTGCTCGTCAATCTTGCACATATCGCCAAGTTCAGTGTAGCTGTCGTCGTCGTCATCGGCTGAACTCTCTCCCTCGTCGGATTCCTTCGCATCCCCGTAGATGTACATGTGCTCCACTATGTCGTCCTGAATGTCTTCTATCAGACCATCTGTGGACCAATATTCTTTCTCCAATTCCTCAACTCGACTCCAGAATTCCGGCCAATTCTGCTTGCACGACTGCAAGGCTCTGCCAGTCTCCAAAGTCTGCAGGTCGCCGGCGCTGATGTGTTTCTTAACTTCGACCCAAGCGAATTCTAAGGGATTCAGCTCTTCGTGGTGAGGAGGAAGTCGAAGAACCTTATGTCCCGCAGAATTCAGCACCTCATCGACGCGATAAACATCTTCGCTTTTGTGGTTTTCGACCAATTTCCACAGCTCAGCTTTGACCATTCCTGGTACCACAGGAAGTTTATTTTCACTCAACCAAGCGATCATTTCAGGTTTTGTCGCGTATTTCGACGGCGGCTTGTTTACTATCTCCGAATGACTGGGTGAATTATCCATCACGACCACCGATTTCGGGGTCAGATTAGACAGGAGTGACTCTTTCACCCAATTCTCAAATTCCTGGCTTGTTATTTGATGGGTGGTACTTGCTTTTTGACGGATGAATATTTGCTCAGTTCCTGTCAAAAATCCGGAGCTTGAACTTGCCGCCACGATGATTGCTTGATTTGACTTGTCTTCCACACACGTTTCACCTAAAAACACCAAATTGGCCTCCTCCTGCCGGAATTTTCTGATTTCTTTGAGATAAAAGTAACGACAGCTCGCTACTGCCCGTTTTTCTACCAGAACTCTTCTGGTGCCGGTGGATCTGAAAAAATGCCCCGCCCCTTTGATGATTACCCTTAGAGTGTCATACCCCCACGGAAAACAAATTCTATCTTTAACGATGGCCAGTAATTTTTCGATATTTGGCGATTTCTTTTCTTCCAAATAAAAATTCCGTATAATTCTCCGTATGATTCCTAATTCGATATTGCTGACACTTTGCTTGGCTGACGGTGCTTTCCTGGGGCGTTGCTTACCTGGGGTGGTGAGTGGTGCTGAGCCAGCTTCTCTGCCTTCCCTCCTGATTTTGGAGACTGTTCCATTGGAAATGTTGCAGTACTGAGTAGCGCGTCTGTTCGCATGGATGAGGGAATTTTTGAGTTCTCGAGCTTCAGATTCTTCGTCCACCTGAGTGATGACGTGCCTTATCAGCTCCCTGCAGCAGGCTCGAACCGTTTTGCCTCGCGGCATGTTTGAATGTTTACAGTTTTAACGAGCTCTACTGAAAACCGAAATAAAAGCACACAAAATCTGAGGTTAAACTGACTGTTGAGGTGAGGTGACTCGTGGATAGTTCAGTTGGAACTCCACCCGCGGCCGGTGACTTGAGACTGGTTCTTCTGTTCTATCGATCACCGGTGGGGGAGATCCTACGAACGTCGACCCCCCTACCATTCATTACATCTGTGGAGTCTAGCAGAGAAAAGTTTGACTAACCGTTCTCAAAACATCATCCTACCTGCGACCCCTGTAATCCCTTATTGCAGCCCTCCGGCCCATTGTGACGACCCATCAACTATAGTCCGAGTTTAAAAATGGATACTGAGGTTTCTTATGAATGAACCTCCAGTTAAATCCTACTTCTACCGAATTTTTGAAGAAAAAATAAGCTATTGAGATGGCTCCAAAAAAAAGTTGGTCGGTTGGAGACCTTCACCACCCCTCCAAAATTAATTTTTTTATCAATATGGGAAAGTAGTGTGTTATTTTTCAAGTATTTTTTTTTTCAGAATGAGTAGATCACAACTGGTCACAAATCCTTAGAATAATATTCTAGGAACATATTATGTTCCTAGGGGAGAGAAATAATATTCTAGGAACATAATATGTTCCTAGGGGAGATAATATTATTATGTTCCTAGGGGAGAGAAAGAAGCAGAAGAAGAATTCGAAGAATTCACACGGGAGAGATGCAGAAGAAACAGCTGGGAGGACGAGCTGCTGATGTCAAGTACTGTGTATTGATGGGGGTTTCAGTTGATTATAAAAACAAACTAGAAAACAAACAGAAAAATATTTGAAAAGGCCAAAACAGAAACGGTTTTCGTCTGGTCCAAAATATGGATTCAATCAGGCCAATGTTTTAAATTTTGGTGAAAACTGATGATAGAAGGTGATTAATTCTTCAATAAAATCTGAAAAAGTTCACTCATGCAGCATTAGCTGTCGAGCTAATTTTCATAGAACATAAAACGGTGAATGGTATGTTTATATACCATTTTGGTTTATTATTTTCAATAATGAACCTTTGGAATCGACCAAGAAATTTGTAACCCCCCCCCCCCAACATCTAATTGGCCTAATAGCCCTGATCTCCGTTCAAATTTTAGTTGATCCAAATGGGATCACTGTAGTTACATGGTAGGAAGGGTAAACAATATGTTTGCTATTGAAAATACCAATTACGCAAGATAACAAAACGGTACATTTAAGGTTTCGACAATAGTTGATAGATGGGGTAGCATAACCAGTAAAGCAAAACAAAATTGGGTACTCCTTTCCTAGTGGTTATTACTGCTAGGATGTGTCTAGCGCATTTCCTTAAACTTGAAAAAATTCAAAGTTCTGGCTGTTGAAAAGTTCTGAATGTGACGTCCTGATGCTGGCAGAGCTTTCTCAACTGTCGAAGATTGAAGAGAAAGACAGGCAAAATTGATCAAGGTGCTGATCTACACCCAGAAAAATGAAGGAAATTTGCCATGAGGTGGGTGAAAGTCTTCAAGAAGAAAAACTATTTATTTTAATTTAAAACTAGTATTTTTTTATCTTAACCTAGCCCTCACTCAACTTCTTTACTGTTGAGTTTTAAATTTTTTCTTGTACTTACCCCAATTGTTCCAACTCGCTTCAAACTGGGAAAGTTAAGGTTCATTATTAAGTTGAACCCTCCTACCCCACGACAAATTAGTACTTACTAACAAAATCCAAATAATTCCCAACTTTAGCAGTTTTAGTAATATTTGAAAAAATTATGCAGTTAACTCTGTTGTGTACTCCTTTTCTGCGAGTGATTACATGAGAATTGAGGTCACCCAAACCCGCTACGATAATGGGGGGAAAAAACTCTGAAAAACGTCAAAAGAATCCAGTCCTGTGGAGGTTCAAACAACAATCTAATCCGACAATGATGAATATTACACCACAACCGCTTTCCACCAGCGATGTCCAAAATGCAGAAATAAAGGGGAGAAAATGGGGAGAAAAGTGCGTGGAGGACGGCGGAAAAAGCGATATTTTACTCTAATTCCCCCCGCAGAGACCCAACGAGTGATTTAAGAAGGGTCAAAATTGTCCTATCCCTTTAATTCACCTGCTGTCACGAGAACCGCTCGCTTTTCCAGACCTTTTGTAGACCCTCATTTTCCCCGGGTGATTTATTTAAAAAAAGGTTCCACTCAGGATGAGGACAATATTGTCCTCGGATGTTAGCGTTATCCCCCCTCCTCTCCAACTTCCATTCTTCTTTTGTGATTCCTTGAAAGGGAATATCGCGATTAGATACGAGTGCGAGCCAAAAGGGAGAATTCCAACCCCCTTAAACTAGCCCTTAGAGGGGCTGTTATTTTCGTTGAAAGGGCATACGAAATCAACTCTTGAACTCGCAGTTGATTGGTAGAGAACCTAAATTTTTAATTAGGGCCAACGAAGATTAATAGGTAACATCTTCACCGGTAAAGCCCTGCTGATCTTAAGGGGTAGTGCTAATATAGGAAACAGACGTGTGGAGGGGAGTTGAGGAGATACCAATTTCTTCCTTACAATTAAGAATCGGACACGTCTCAAGAGGAACATTTTTGCTACATTTGTGAGGTGCACAAACACCTCCTAGCCTTCGGACACCGTATCACCTGAGTATTACTTCCTGGTCTACCAAGGTAGCGGAAGCTTTGTTTTCACTTTTCAAGGTTGAAAAAAATAGTTCTCAAAAATCAAAATTTCAACTCGCGTTTTACGTTTTAGACCTTCCTGAACAATTTTGGTTCCGTGTCTGTCTGTGTGTCTGTCATGAATTCCTTGCCACAGCCATAACTTCTACAATTCTGATCCGACTTCGATGATAGTTTCAGGGATTGTGCGGGTCGGTGTGTAGATGGTCCCCTATGAAAATCATCACCCCTAAACTGATAGTAGCCGCTGCGCATGCGCAAACGTGAAATAGTTGTCACAGCCATAACTTCTATTTTTTATGTTTCACAAAATACAAAGTTTTTTTTTATGAACTGTTAGGTAACCAATATTTTCCCCAAAAATCCATTCTCTGTCCGACTGCTGGTCTAAAGATACGGCCTCGGTGTCAAACTTGCATTATTCTGACGTTGGACGAAGCGTGAGAGGAATCACCAAGACGCACGTCTGAACAAGACAACGCACTGCTGAAGGAATCATCAGATGAATCACCTGGTACAGAGACAGGGATGTTCACTCGAATGAATAAAATGCACTATGAATACACTTAAAAGTTTTTGTGGAAATACTGAATACAAGGAAGCTGCAAATACTGGAAATATCATTTTCCATTGATTTGTATCGTAATGTTTAGGTCCGGGGAGATAATTATCATTCTTCAAAACAGAATGAAATATTTGAAAATTGATCTTAAAAAAGTCCCTCCAGTGATCGTGCAATTCGTCGCGAATTTTCGAAGAAAAGAAGCAATAGCAATATATTCAAAACTATTAGATACGATATCTAGGTTTTTTTTACAACTGAAATCCGTTTTGGAATTTTCTAACAAGATTCCTGAATTTGTTCAATATGAAACTTTATTTGTCACTACTGGCAGTCTCAGAGCTCCCCGACTGCATTTTGGTCGTTATTTTCATGAATTGGAGGATAGTCCTCCATCAATTTGAAGATACCTACTATATTGGAGGAAGCTTACTAAGAATAGGATGGTCCCTTATGAATTGGAGTATGTCACTATTTCATTTGGTCTGAATAATTTCTTCGTGAATTTTGTGCTTTTTTGCAAATGAGAGCATTTATTGCTTCCTCACTACCGAAGGTAGGGAAGCTTTGTATTCGTGAAAGAAGTGAAAAAAAAAATGTCCTCCAAAATCAAAATTTCCACTTTTCCAAACTTTGTTTGGGAATCTTTTAGAGTTTCCCGAACAATTTTGGTTCCGTGTCTGTCTGTCTGTCGGTCTGTCGGTCTGTCGGTCTGTCTGTCTGTGGTCAATCCTTGTCCCGGGCAAAACTATACTAACCTGTGGTCCGATTTTGATGAAATTTTCAGGGATTGTGCGGGTTAGGTCCTAGACGGTCCCCTATAAATTTCAGCACCTTCGGACCAATAGGAGCGAGTGTGCATGCGCAAACGTGAATTTCCTGGAACCTCGGTTTCTCAGTTCCTAATGAACCGATTTTGCTCAAATTTGGAGGTTAGTTAGGGACTAACTTCTAAGAGACACCCTATAAGTTTCAATCAAATTGGTCAAGCAATAGCCGCTGCGCATGCGCGAACTTTAAATTTATTGTTACAACCAAAACTCCGCAACTATTCAACCAATTTCGATAAAATTTTCAGGGATTGTGTGAGTTAGGTCTTAGACGGTGGACCGCTAATATTTTGGTATTCAATAACTCTTTGAATCATAATTTTTTCGCCAACTGATTCTATACGTCCATGTTACAATGAGTGAGGAAGCTATACTGCCCACCCAACTTGGCAGACGTTTTTTTATTTGAACTGTTAGGTAACCAATATTTTCCCCAAAATCCATTCTCTGTCCGACTGCTGGTCTAAAGATACGGCCTCGGTGTCAAACTTGCATTATTCTGACGTTGGACGAAGCGTGAGAGGAATCACCAAGACGCACGTCTGAACAAGACAACGCACTGCTGAAGGAATCATCAGATGAATCACCTGGTACAGAGACAGGGATGTTCACTCGAATGAATAAAATGCACTATGAATACACTTAAAAGTTTTTGTGGAAATACTGAATACAAGGAAGCTGCAAATACTGGAAATATCATTTTCCATTGATTTGTATCGTAATGTTTAGGTCCGGGGAGATAATTATCATTCTTCAAAACAGAATGAAATATTTGAAAATTGATCTTAAAAAAAATTCCCTCCAGCGATCGTGCAATTCTTCGCGAATTTTCGAAGAAAAGAAGCGATAGCAATATATTCAAAACTATTAGATAGGATATCTAGGTTTTTTAAAACTGAAATCCGTTTTGGAATTTTCTAACAAAATTCCTGAAATTGTTCAATATGAAACTTTATTTGTCACTACTGCCAGTCTCAGAGCTCCCCGACTGCATTTTGGTCGTTATTTTCATGAATTGGAGGATAGTCCTCCATCAATTTTAAGATACCTACTATATTGGAGGAAGCCTACTAAGAATAGGATGGTCCCTTATGAATTGGAGTATATCATTATTTCATTTAGTCTGAATAATTTCTTCGTGAATTTTGTGCTTTTTTGCAAATGAGAGCATTTATTTTTGTTTTCGTTTATATTTAATTTTCTTTATTTAATTACGCTTAAAAAATAAAGTAGACTAGCCTTTGGAAAGCTGACATTTTGACGCACATTTTAGCTGACTTCCAATTAATAAACATGTTTTGCGACAGTTTTGGTACAATTAGTTGTAGAACTCGTAGGAGAGAGTGCGACCACCTCTCATGGGACTTATTCTCGTATAAGGAATTTTCTGAATTTCAATTGTGTTTCCCCGAAGTAATTTTCGAGTTGTCACAGTAATATTTTCGAGGTGCGATATTTCTACTAGAATTCGAATGGAGTTCAGGACCCAAAAACAGACAAACACTGAAAACTTCAAAAGTCAAAGGAATTCCTCACCGTATTAATTTCATATATGAATTTGTTATCCATTAATTAAACGGCGCTATTTCGTCGGACGTATCTCTTGCATTTTTCATGAAGGCGCCGGGGCTTTGGTGGGTCGGCCGATTTAAAATTTAAATTGTCGAGCCGAATAAAAATGTAGGCCTCCAGTCGAGTTGACATCCCTCCCCTCCATTCAATTCTAACCGGAGGAAATGGATGCGACCTGCAGTGGATCCTGCTTTGGGGGTCATCCCAGACTATTTCGGGAGCGGAATTTAAATTAATTTCTCCCTCCTCGCCGACACGAGTCAGGTTTTACGGTGTTATCGACACAACCTTACTCACTGAACACCGTGAGTTTGCTTAACTGTGGAGTGAGATTTTTAAATTTTTATTCAGTGTTTTGGGTTCAACTGTCGATGAACACGATGGTCTTCTCACTGTTGAGATGGTTAAAATCTACCAACTACCTTCCAAGTCTCAATCCCCTGCTGATGACTGAAAAATCTCTTCGGGGGATGAATTGAACACCTCCAAGTTGGTTAATGGGAAATATCTACTTGGTAATGGCCGATAGAACAGAACTGGGGTTGACTGTTAACCCCCGATGTTAACTAAAAATCTCTTCCGGTCGTAAGTGGCAACCCCTTGGCCCAAGTTTAAAAGTTTAAAAGTTGAAGAGTTTTGGAATTTTTGCTTACTCTTCATTAAACTGTTTTGATAACGTGGAAACAATCGGGTGTGCGCCTGGGTCGGAAAAACTGTTTATTGTTATTTTTAATCTAAACTAGACCTCAATCTGAGAATTTTGACACCAACCGCGACCTTCTAGCGTGAGAAGACCTTTTTCTATGATTTTTCGAAGTTTCGAATGTTTATGACGTCACAATTGGCTGGGGGGTCCCGCCCAGGCGGGAGGGGCGCGTGACGTCATAAACATTCGAAACTTTGAAAAATCATAGAAAAAGATCTACTCATCCAAAAAGAGAACGGCTGGTGTCAAAATTCTCAGAATGAGTTCTACTTTCGATTAAAAATTAAAAAAACAAATCAGGCGCACCCCCCATTTGTAGTCGATTGATAAGTTAACAGGTTGCAAGGCTCCAGCACCGAGGACCATTTTTTACCCAGGAAACCTCAGTTTCAGTTGATTCAAACATTTCTTCGGCCCGATATCCCTATCCGATCGAGTTAAAATTTTTACCAGAGTTTCATCGGACCTTCTCAAATATCGTGTGAAAAGTTGGACTCAGTCGGACGAGAAAGAGGAGGAGAAATGTTGGCGTTTTCGTAATAAGCTGACACTACGGTGGTTCTCATATATTCATATTATCAACTTAGGTGGTGACAGCATTGTCCAAGGGTGAGTTTTTTTTGGGGTACTTAGGGACCCAATGGAAGAAAATGTGGGGTAAGACTTCCATTTTTCGAAGATTTTCCAAAAAAGCCCATATAAGGGACAACCGTTGGGATAACTGGAACACCTCTCTGTTGGTAACTGGAAATTATTTTGTGGTGACCGGAACAGCTCTCTGGTGATGACTGGCAACCCCTGGTGACGACTGAAAAATCTCTTCTGGTCAAGGCTAAAACCATCTCCTCGAAACTACCTATTTAGGGGAAAACCCCCAGTCGTTGGACACCCCCCCCCCCCCCCAGTCGTTGGACAGTGAACGGTTTCCAGGTTTTACTAAGGTTGTGATGAATATTTCTTTGTGTTGTGACATACAAATGAAAACTGTGAAGCGAGAAGAAGAAGAAGGAAAGTAGGTTATAACCATGCAATATAATCACTAGGTTTATGAGTTGAAACAAAGTGGAGGCTCAGCAAAAGTGTGGATTCCTTACGTAAATGGTTAGCTGACTGACCCCTTTTCATAAGAGTTTTCAGTTTTTCATCTGATGATAACTTACTTTTCTAGTAAAAATTTCCTCACCTGACGCATAAATTAACATTATTTGCTTGTGTCCAATGACTGGATACTGTCGAGGTGGTTATTCCCAGTGGTTGGACACCTGTCCAACAACTGGGTTCTACCTTGTTTCGTGATTTGCCTAGTGCTTGGACACATCCCAATCAGCTCTTTAATTATTTAAAAAAAAAAAAATTCATTACTATTAAAAATACTCTTTTTTCTCAGCTCGTATAAATGTTATTTACCTTCTGATTCTTAGGAAAATTTGGAGGAACCTTTAAATTCACTAATACATAACATTTTTATTATGGAGTTTGCTTGGTACCTTCCTGCGTAATTGTCGCCCCTTAATTTTCATTTCAGCTCGAAAAGCCCTCAAGAAAAATTATGATCAGACTGGTGAAGCTACCTAATGATTATGTGATACAATTTTTAACGAAAAAACGTCTGCCAAGTGAGTGAGGCACATAACTTCCTCGTATCTATAACCCGATTGTATACATAACCAACCTCTGAATATTGTAAGAAACTATAGAAGTTATGGCAGTTACAAGGATTTTAAGTTTGCTCATGCGCACAAAATACAATTTGGAAGCCATGATTTTCATAGGGGACCGTGTCCACCCCAACTCGCACTATACCTGAAAATTTCATCGATATCACATGAGAAGTGTAGAAGATATGGCTGCAATTAAGAAATAAACGTTTGCGCATGAGTGGGGGAAATGATACTCATAGGGGACTGCATGATCAGTCTGGGGGAAATTATATTCATAGGGGACCATCTACACAGCATCCCGCATAATCCCCGAAAATTTCATAGAAATCTGGTAAGAAATGTAGAAGTTATGGCTGTGGCAAGAATTTCACATTTGCGCATGCGCAGCGGCTACTATCAGTCGGGGGTGATGATTTTCATCGGGGACCATCTACAAGCCAACCCGCACAATCCCTGAAAATGTCATCGGAATCGAATGAGAATTGTAGAAGTTATGGCTGTGGCAAGGATTCCATGACTGACACAAAGACAAGGAACCAAAATTGTTCAGAAAGATTTGAAGCGTAAAACGCTAGAGGAAATTTTGATTTTGGCGAACTTTTTTTTCCATCCTTGAAAATTGAATACAAAGCTACCGCTAACTTGGTAGACTCAGAAGCAAAAGCAAAAGTTACCAGGCTACCATCATCATCCTAGTCGAATGATTATTAAGTTTAGATAGGTACCTGATTTATCTGATGAGTTGCCTTGTATGATGTTGTTATTATTAAATTTATACAGACTGTTTTTCACAAAGACTTAATTTTCCATTAACATATTAAATATGGTCATGGATGTAAATGTTGTTCAGCAATTTTTTGAAATACAAACATTCAAAATGTTCAAAAGCTTCGATATTATCAACCTTTATTCACGTCCCGACCTTCAATGTTATTAATAATGAATAAAATGTCTCATATTCTCCAATAAATAGTCAAACTATGAACTTAGAAACATGAGAAAAAATTGTATGACGAAATTTTCCAGATGTCCAACGACTGGCGCATCGCTGTCCAACGTTAGGATTTCTTGTCCAACGACTGGCAATTTGAAAAAAAAATTGATAGCTCAACTTTGGACAGTGATTGCAAAATTATCATTGCACATAGGCCATTTTTGAAAAAAGCGGTGTTTTTGTGAACTCATACCAAACAAAACAAAAAAAAAAAAAAACTTTGAAATCCATCCAGATATTAAATGCGTATGAGTAAAATCGTGAGAGAAGTGCTCTTAAGGTGTCCAACGACTGGGGGTTTCCCCCTACCATTGTGGGTAATTTCATACTGTGTGGCACATAGCTCCTTCGTATCCATAACCCGATTGTATAGCTCAGTTTGTTATTCAGACTCAGCAGTCCCAGCAAAATCTTCAAGCTACTCAATAGAGAATCATGCAGCTTCGATCAGAATAATTTTAATTCCTCACCGTCAAAAACAGGAGAAACTAGTACTTTGATGACCCCTTCAAACATGCTAGATAAAAGTCTCTCTACTAACCCAATAGTTTAGCTCATTTTCGAAGAATACGGCGAAAAATCTAAGCAAAACCCAAATCGCTCTCAAATTTTGCCTTCTTAGTCTCATGTGTACATCAGAATGATGTGAAGAACGAACTTTTAAGTGCTTACGGGAAAACTTCAAGAATGTTGGATGGAAAATTTTCAAATTACACGCGGTTCTCATGCGTGTTTACGACTTTAATTGATTATGTTGCAGAAATACAACGGACGAACAAGTTATTAATAAACTGGGGAACAGTTCCATTGAAGTTAGAACGTCGTTAAATAGAATTAATAATTCTATAGCGTTTCAGAACAACACCATCAGGAATATCACCGGATTTTCATGGGAACTCATTTTGTTGTTTTGAGAGAATGTAGAAATGGTGTGGTGGAAGATTTTATAGTAAACTCCAACACTCTTAATTATTTTGTCATATCAATGGGGTCAGAAAAACTGTTTACTGTTATTTTTAATCTAAACTAGACCACATTCCAAGAATTTTTACACCAACCGCGAACATCTAGCTTGAGAAGACTTTTTCTCTATGATTTTTCAGAGTTTCGAATGTTTATGACGTCACAGTGGGCTGGGGGGTCCCGCCAAGGCGAGATGGGCGCTTGACGTCATAAACATTCGAAACTTTGAAAAATCATAGAAAAAGATCTACTCATCCAAAAAGAGAACGGCTGGGGTCAAAATTCTCAGGATGAAGTCTATTTTCGATGAAAAATTTAAAAACAATCAGGCGCACCACCCATTGTTCAGGAAGGCCTTAAGGCTAAAGGGGACAGCCCTCTAGTTTGATTCTCTTTTAGGAGATGGCGCTAGCGTCGCACTCAAAAGTTTTCCCAAAGTTTTTCATCCTCCACGAAAGATTTTTTCCAATTATAATACGGGAATGTGTCCAGAATAAGTAGATCTCTCTTTCCACCATTGAGTTTTTACCATACTATTATTATTTAAATCATGAAATCGCAGAATTCAGGCTATTAAAGGTGTTGAGTAAAAAATGAGATAGCTTGCATATTCATTGTCATTAATAATTGATGAATGATTGGTTAGAAATCCGATTCTTGGACAATTGGAGACGGAAAGGGTAAATGAAAAATAACGCACGCTCATTGGTTGCTAGCAAATGGAGTATGAGGTTGGTTGCCTAGCGACCCTTGTTACCCTCCCCTTCAATCCGACCCTCCTTGACCCCCACGGAATAGATCAGTAACATTGCTTGCGATTTCACTTCCACATCTACCTACCAAGTTATACTGAATAAGCAATTTTATTGAGTGATATTCATCATATACTATGAAAATGAATTGATTGATAAATGAATTTTCATTACATAGTTACTCAAGTGGGATATTTATGTTATTCAATCATAATTAAAAAACCTTTTTTTAATAATAATATTGAATAAAAAGACTATAAATAATCAACGTTTCTTTTTTTAATATGTTCATACTTGATATTTTTTAATACCTTTGTATATATCTATTCATTTTTCTAACGTTGCACAGAAGAATGAATGGTATCATGAAATATCAATGATGGTATCAAAAAATTCTAAAAATTCTATAGAATCTTAAATTGAAGGAAAAACAATACCTTTATAACAAAATTTTTTGAGTTAGGGCGTTTTCAAAATTTCAAAATTGATTTTGGAACCCTTACAAGTGACCTACATCAACCAAAATCTTCGGGGCACAACTAGACCCCAAATGGAGCCTACATACCAAATTTCATCAAAATCGGTCAATGCTAAGTGGCAAAAGTGCCGCGTACGGCGGACGGACGGCCAAATGTTTATTCGATTCTACGTACCTTGAAACGTAAACCATCAAATTTTGAGGGGGTGTTAAAATTTTTTTTTCTTGGTCGATTCCAAAGGTTCATTATTGAAAATAATAAACCAAAAGGGGGGTTTCGTTTTAAAAAAATGAAGTTAGTGTCAATTACGCGCAAATATTATGCGCGAAAGTACTTTTTTCTGAGTTGTGTGTGGTTGGGACTTAGGATGGTTCCCTATGAATGTCATCATCGTCTGACCTCAAATTTGGAGGGTTGTGACAGATAGTTGGAAATTGAAGTTTCTATTACCTACTGAGCATATAGGATTATCTCTATGCTGTCGTATTTTAGGTACGAAGATGGTATGTGGCACAACCTCATGCAAACATTTTGCTTCCGAGTCTGCCAAGGTAGCGGAAGCATTACTTTTACTTTTCAAGATTGAACAAAAAAAGTTGTACAAAATCAAAATTTCCACTCGCGTCCACGTTTTAGATACGACCTTCCTGAACAATTTTGGTTACGTGTCTCTCTAACATGAAATCCTTGCCATAGCCGTAACTTCTACATTTCTCATCCGATTTTGATGAAATTTTCAGGGATTATGGGGATTGGCGAGTAGATGGTCCCCTATGAGGGTAGTGGAAGGTACTAAGAGATTGATTTTTTGAGATCAACAACTATGCATCGGATCATCTATACAATTGGGTTATGGGTATTAGGAAGCTATGTGCCACACCTACTTGGCGGACGTTTTTATTATTAATTAGTGAATAATAGGGGTGATATTCTCAAAATCGGGTTTTTGATGATTTCTCAATTATAAGAGTATCAATACTTTCGAGTTGTGGATACGAGGAAGCTATGTGCCACACCTACTTGGCATACGATTTTATTATTAACTAGCTGAAAAGCCTACTAAAAGTAGGCAAAACGCTTCTTCCGACTCTCCCCGCATCCCACTCCCTCCTGCTCCTCCCGCCTCCGATTCCCCCCTCCCGCCCCTCCGACTCATCCCCGTACGTACGTACGTACGGTTGGCGTTTTATTATATTAGATTAGTGAATAATAGGGGTGATATTCTCAAAATCGGGTTTTTGATGATTTCTCAATTATAAGAGTATCAATACTTTCGAAATATGGATACGAGGAAGCTATGTGCCACACCTACTTGGCATACGATTTTATTATTAATTAGTGAATAATAGGGGTGATATTCTCAAAATCGGGTTTTTGATGATTTCTCAATTATAAGAGTATCAATACTTTCGAAATATGGATACGAGGAAGCTATGTGCCACACCTACTTGGCATACGATTTTATTATTAATTAGTGAATAATAGGGGTGATATTCTCAAAATCGGGTTTTTGATGATTTCTCAATTATAAGAGTATCAATACTTTCGAGTTGTAGATACGAGGAAGCTATGTGCCACACCTACTTGGCATACGATTTTATTAATAATTAGTGAATAATAGGGGTGATATTCTCAAAATCGGGTTTTTGATGATTTCTCAATTATAAGAGTATCAATACTTTCGAAATATGGATACGAGGAAGCTATGTGCCACACCTACTTGGCATACGATTTTATTATTAATTAGTGAATAATAGGGGTGATATTCTCAAAATCGGGTTTTTGATGATTTCTCAATTATAAGAGTGTCAATACTTTCGAAATATGGATACGAGGAAGCTATGTGCCACACCTACTTGGCATACGATTTTATTATTAATTAGTGAATAATAGGGGTGATAATCTCAAAATCGGGTTTTTGATGATTTCTCAATTATAAGAGTATCAATACTTTCGAGTTGTGGATACGAGGAAGCTATGTGCCTCACCTACTTGGCATACGTTTTCATTATTAATTAGTGAATAATAGGGGTGATATTCTCAAAATCGGGTTTTTGATGATTTCTCAATTATAAGAGTGTCAATACTTTCGAAATATGGATACGAGGAAGCTATGTGCCACACCTACTTGGCGGACGTTTTTATTATTAATTAGTGAATAATAGGGGTGATATTCTCAAAATCGGGTTTTTGATGATTTCTCAATTATAAGAGTATCAATACTTTCGAGTTGTGGGTACGAGGAAGCTATGTGCCACACCTACTTGGCGGACGTTTTTATTATTAATTAGTGAATAATAGGGGTGATATTCTCAAAATCGGGTTTTTGATGATTTCTCAATTATAAGAGTATCAATACTTTCGAGTTGTGGATACGAGGAAGCTATGTGCCACACCTACTTGGCATACGATTTTATTATTAATTAGTGAATAATAGGGGTGATATTCTCAAAATCGGGTTTTTGATGATTTCTCAATTATAAGAGTATCAATACTTTCGAGTTGTGGATACGAGGAAGCTATGTGCCACACCTACATGGCATACGATTTTATTATTAATTAGTGAATAATAGGGGTGATATTCTCAAAATCGGGTTTTTGATGATTTCTCAATTATAAGAGTATCAATACTTTCGAGTTGTGGATACGAGGAAGCTATGTGCCACACCTACTTGGCATACGATTTTATTATTAATTAGTGAATAATAGGGGTGATATTCTCAAAATCGGGTTTTTGATGATTTCTCAATTATAAGAGTATCAATACTTTCGAGTTGTGGATACGAGGAAGCTATGTGCCACACCTACTTGGCATACGATTTTATTATTAATTAGTGAATAATAGGGGTGATATTCTCAAAATCGGGTTTTTGATGATTTCTCAATTATAAGAGTATCAATACTTTCGAGTTGTGGATACGAGGAAGCTATGTGCCACACCTACTTGGCATACGATTTTATTAATAATTAGTGAATAATAGGGGTGATATTCTCAAAATCGGGTTTTTGATGATTTCTCAATTATAAGAGTATCAATACTTTCGAGTTGTGGGTACGAGGAAGCTATGTGCCACACCTACTTGGCGGACGTTTTTATTATTAATTAGTGAATAATAGGGGTGATATTCTCAAAATCGGGTTTTTGATGATTTCTCAATTATGAGAGTATCAATACTTTCGAGTTGTGGATACGAGGAAGCTATGTGCCACACCTACTTGGCATACGATTTTATTATTAATTAGTGAATAATAGGGGTGATATTCTCAAAATCGGGTTTTTGATGATTTCTCAATTATAAGAGTATCAATACTTTCGAGTTGTGGATACGAGGAAGCTATGTGCCACACCTACTTGGCATACGATTTTATTATTAATTAGTGAATAATAGGGGTGATATTCTCAAAATCGGGTTTTTGATGATTTCTCAATTATAAGAGTATCAATACTTTCGAGTTGTGGATACGAGGAAGCTATGTGCCACACCTCTTTGGCATACGATTTTATTATTAATTAGTGAATAATAGGGGTGATATTCTCAAAATCGGGTTTTTGATGATTTCTCAATTATAAGAGTGTCAATACTTTCGAAATATGGATACGAGGAAGCTATGTGCCACACCCACCTGGCAAGCGTTTTATAAAACTTCTGAGTACGGGAACTGTGTTGGGCGGGTGGCGGATGAGCTGACGGGCGGGTTTGTTGTCTTCTGAATGGCGAGGGGGGTTGCCTGACTGAAGTTCACCCCTTTTGATTTTCGTTTTCTCTTTCGGTCGCTAATTCTCAATATTTTTGATTTCTGATGGATTCCATATGTTGGGGACATCTGCTAGAATATGCCTGGTATCTCGGTTTTGGGAAAATTTATTCTAGTGCCCGCATATTTGGTCAATGAGTGAATCACCAAAAGATTAATTATGGTGTTTCGTCAAAAAATATAGATTTTATGAGAAATTTGACATGGCACAAAGATGGAATACGAAGAAAGGAAACCAAATAATTTTACAGAATGAAAATCGGTCCACTGATAGCTGAGAACTTTTGGGAAAATGATTGAGCTCCTGACTCTCTCTTTTCCCGATATAGCTGTCTCTCTCGCACACTTGTCATCCCCTTTAGCCTTAAACAAAGTCGCGAGTGGAAAATTCAATTTTGGGGAAAATTTTTTTTTTAAACTTTGAAAAGTGAAAACAATACTTCCGCTACCTGGTAGATATGGTAGACTCGGAAGCAAAATGTCTATAAGTAATCAAATTTGAATGTTATTATTACAGCCAAAATTGAAAAGATTAATCGTAGGAACAGGATACCATTTACCGATGAGAAGTAGTTCTCATACCACTTGAAGCTGTGGGATGAACCGGCTGTTAGACTTCTAATTTCCTGTTATTTTGACAGAGGGAATGGTTCGGTTCCCTCCTTCTGTCAACCCCTCATTTGTCAAACCTCCTGTCAGCTCTTCGTCGCCCTGATAATGGAACGAGCGATTTCCCTAATCAAAGCCGTACCGTGATTAGTTGTTGAGTGTTGGTAAATGATTGGTCTACTTAGTCCAAGATTAGTGGATTCGCTTTCAAGTCAATGAGGATAAAAATTGTTTTGACTTGATTTAAAAAAAAAACTAATTCTCCCAACATTATTTTCCCAAGGTATTATTTTCTCCATTAAGGGAGAAATTAGATGAAGGTTAATGCGTGAAATAAACGGAGGAGGATGTAGGCTGAAAGAGAAAACAATAAAATCATATATTAAATTTATATAAATTATATTTAAATTTATCAAATTACAGAAAAACTCCGCTCTTCTGGCCTCGCCAGGGGGCAAGCTCCCTGGACCCCCATGGTTAATGCTTAGAGGCTTCGGCTAAAATTCAAGAAACATGGGACATGCTTTAGCTGTGATTTGTTTGTTTGCTGTTTCCTTTTACTAGGAATTTGTTGTCTGTTGTTTTAATTTAATCTAAAGCGTCGAAGAACACATCACAACTAAAAGCTCGCGTTCATAACAAAATCTCGCCTAGGTTTCAAGATCCTTTGATTACATTCGTAAAAACAAAGCCAACCAACAACATCAATATAATCCACTAAATCGATGTTGGTTTTTACCAGGAATGTCCTTTACAGTTCTTTTAACTCAGAGGTATATCTCATCTTCGTCCAAAATTACAGCTGTTTTGGCAGTATATAATTTACGCATAAATTGAGGGCTTTTCGATGAGTGGCGAACAATTTTCGTGGGATGAAAACTAACGGCGATAAATTTCCCCAAAAACGGGTTGGTTGTAAGTGAAAATCATTGCAAAATCCCGCGCTACCTTCGTTCCACGGTCTCGTAACGTTTTTGCTCAGTTAGGTGGTGGCTAAAGCATGTTCCATGGTAATTTGATGTCACGGCCTGGAATCGAACCCGGGTCTTCCTGGCTAATGTTTTTTGCAGTCTAATTATCGAATTTATTTATCGGTCTCGCGTTAACACTACACTTTTTTGGGCTGGGCGCTACAGATTTTGGCTTATTATTTTCCAATTAATAACGGCTATTAATATAACGATCCTGGCACGTGTCAGAAGATCAGTCATGAAAAAGACTAACCATGGTGAAGAAATTAAGAAGCACTTTTGTAGTAAGGAAGTTTATCGTACTTCGATCATGGTCACAAGATTACATTGGGAGAAAAACCACATACCAGCTTCATTCTGACTTGTACTCGCAGTTTTATGAGCTCAAGTAGATACGAGCATGTAAACTTGACTTCTGTGGCTGTGGAGCCTTGGAAAAAGAATGCAATTTATATAAATATAGCGCTGGCGCCTTATGAGTAAAATATGAATCAATGACCCAGTATTTGTACTGTATAGTACACCTAATTGGTCTGGACGGAAAGCTGATTTAGGAGAAGATAAGTCTATCGATACTAAACATTGTATATTATGTGAGTAGTTGGCAATTTTTCGTGCTGGAATAGCAAATTTGTTTTTTGCTGAACTGTTTTACGAAATGAAATGGGAACATTATTTCTTCCTCGTGGACGTATGAAATTGAATTAGTTCTGCATAATACGATTTATCGATGAAATACTTGCGAGAATGCAAATCATAACCAATAATTTTCACAATAACTAGGTAGGTTAGTGAGGAATTCTATTTTCTCTCTCCAACTAAGCAGACATCTTGGAATATCATTTTGTCTTCATATTTGTTCGTTACTGTCAAGTTCTCTCGCTTCGCTCGCTCATTCGCGTACAAGTGAATTTCCATTGAAAGCACAAATGCGCACAATCGTTGAATACGTTGCAATAATGTTCTGAAGACCCTACAACATGAACTCATAGTTGGTTCAGGATAGATTTAACTTATTCCCGTCTGACATTGAACTACCTGCATACATTATACTGGAAGGCATACTGTTCAAACGTACCGAATTTGGAGAATATTGGTTGATATATAGCATTTCCGAATTGAGTTAAACTTTTTCCATTTAGGTTTAGTCCTTTTTCATTTTGATTTAAACCTTTTCCATTTAGATTTAGACTTTTTCTATTCGGATTTAAACCTTTTCCATTTGGATTTAAACTCAGGAAATTATCGTGGAGTTACAGGTAAAAGTACCCAAGTCACAAATTCAACACGTGGGAAAATCAAATGCAGAATATTATGATTATTTAACTGTTTTATTATTGGTGATCAATATCATCAAACTATGTATCCAACCTAGGAAAATAATTTATTATCATATTTACCAAACTAACTTTTGAAATTTTAATTTGATTTTCGCACAATATGAATTTACCTCTTCGGTACTTTTACCTCTAACCCGACGTTATTATGCCACAACTTGAAAATTAAATCATGCAAGTGTTTTTTGGTTTATTATTTTCAATAATGAACCTTCGGAATCGACCAAGAAAAAAAAAATTTAACACCCCCTCAAAATTTGATGGTTTTCGTTTCAAGGTACGTAGAATCCAAAAATCGAATAAAAATTTGGCCGTCCGTCCGCCGTACGCCGTACGCGGCACTTTTGCCACTTAGCATTGACCGATTTTGATGAAATTTGGTATACATACCTACATGTAGGTTCCATTTGGGGTCTAGTTGTGCCCCGAAGCTTTTGGTTGATGTAGGTCACTCCTAAGGGTTCCAAAATCAATTTTGAAATTTTTAAAACGCCCTAACTCAAAAAATTTCGATATGAAGGTATTGTTTTTCCTTCAATTTAAGATTCTATGGAATTTTTAGAATTTTTTGAGACCACGCGGAGCTCTGTAGGACAAACCGTTCGCTCACTACGAAAATTTAAGGGTTTATATTGAAATATACAGGGTGTAACGGTTAAGGTCGTACCACCGGCCAGGGTTCGATTCTACAACTAATTTGTGACTTTTTTTGTCTCTCGACTTTTTTTTCTTAACCCCCTTAAAATCGGACTTTTTCCACTTTCAAGATTTTTTTCGTATTTTCTACCTTACGCCATTAAAACAGCTATACCTTCCTTGTTTTTCGATCAAAATTCAAATGTAATTATACCGTTGGAAAGAGCGTTAAATTCTCTATCTCCTTAGTGTTAAATAAAACTTTTTAAAGAAGACGAAAATGTTGAAAAATGAGCACAAATAGTAAAATCTCGAAAATCTCGGAAATTTTTCGTTTTTTCAAACGTTTGTAACACTAACTGAAACTGCCGCTTAAGTTCTCACTGTAACCCCAAAAGTTGACCCAAAATCTCAGCTTTCCAACGGTTTGGTCATAAAATTGTTTACAGTAGACTAATGGTGTAAAATCCTCGTTCCCGTGCCAAAAACCGTGGATCTTCCAGTAAAAATCGACGTTTCGCGAAAATCAGCATTTTTACCGTAAAATAAGTTAGGCAGCCATCTTTTCGTACTTTGTCTCACTGAGTCAAATGATGACACAAGAATTATCGAAAAAGCAGTCACTGATATCTTGTCCAATTCACTTTTCGAAAATTGTCTTAATTTCTGTTAATTTGTTTGCCAATTTTTTTATTACTAGATCGGCCAAGTTAAACGTTACTACCGTTGACAATAAGGTTGGAGGTATGTTTTTAAACATTTTTTTAAACATTAAACATGTTTTTAAACAAGCAAGTAATCAAACCACCCTGTTCATAATAACACTAGGTTCCGAACATCAGGTTAGTTATCTTATCAGTGATCAGTTCGTGACCTGCCTACACATCTACTTGTATCATGGCAATTTTTCCAATCAAGAGTACGCCGATATGCTGCTCGTTTATGGTTTCACAAACCAAAACGTCAGTGAAGCTGTACGGGAATACCAGCGGTGGTTCCCACACAGGCGCGTAGCCTCCAAAACCGTGTTTTCAAGGGTATGTAACCGGCTGACTATGCTGTTCATGTTTTGTGTTCTGTGCGCGTCACTAGCAAAGGGAATTTATGTCATTTCGCTCACCGGATTTCAACTGTAAGTATTGAATCCTTCCTTCAATAATATTTGTGTCTTCCATCTACTTGAAAGGCTTATCCCATTCATACAGAAAATGAGATTGGTTTTGTTTGTTATTGATATCTTCCAGTTTTATGAACTGCTATTTTGTTTTATACAGGTCATTATGAACAGGGTGGTTTGATTACTTGCGATGACGGGAGGAGGATGGACATTAAAAACATACCTTTGACCTTATTGTCAACGGTAGTAACGTTTAACTTGGCCGATCTAGTAATAAAAAAATTGGCATACAAATTAACAGAAATTAAGACAATTTTCGAAAAGTGAATTGGACAAGATATCAGTGACTGCTCTTTCGATAAGTCTTGTGTCATCATTTGACTCAGTGAGACAAAGTACGAAAAGATGGCTGCCTAACTTATTTTAGGGTAAAAATGCTGATTTTCGCGAAACGTCGATTTTTACTGGAAGATCCACGGTTTTTGGCACGGGAACGAGGATTTTACACCATTAGTCTACTGTAAACAATTTTATGACCATACCGTTGGAAAGCTGAGATTTTGGGCCAACTTTTGGGGTTACAGTGAGAACTTAATCGGCAGTTTCAGTTAGTGTTACAAACGTTTGAAAAAACGAAAAATTTCCGAGATTTTCGAGATTTTAGTATTTGTGCTCATTTTTCAACATTTTAGTCTTCTTTGAAAAGTTTTATTTAACACTAGGGAGATAGAGAATTTAACGCTCTTTCCAACGGTATAATTACATTTGAATTTTGATTGAATAATAAGGGAGTTATGGCTGTTTTAATGGCGTAAGGCCGAAAATACGAAAAGAATCTTAAAAGTGGAAAAAGTCCGATTTTAAGGGGGTTAAGAAAAAAAGGTCAAGAGACAAAAAAAGCCACAAATTAGTTGTAGAATCGAACCCTGGCCGGTTGTACGACCTTAACCGTTACACCCTGTATACAGGGTGTCTACAAAACAGCTGTAAGGAATTCAAGGGGTCGATTCTACAACTAATTTCCAACAAAAAGTGTCTCATAGAAATTTTTTTTAAAACGCCTCTTTAACCGACTTTTTTCACTTTCAAGTTTTTTTTCGTGTTTTCGACCTTACACCATTAAAACGGTCATAACTCTCTTAAATTACACTCAAAAATTAAAAATAAGGATACCGTTGGAAAGACCGTCAAATTTCCTATCTCCCTGATACCAAATAACAAATTTTCAGTTGAATTACACGAGGAATAAAGCAACCTAAAAAGTGAACTTAGTAAATTTTCGAAAAATTCCCGTTTTTCAACGCCTATAAATCTAGATATTACCAGGTAAAGTTGTGTTGCCGGAAAGCCTAAAAACTGCGCCAGAATCTCAGCTTTCCAACGGTATAATCAAAACATATTTTACAACCGAATTTAGGGGAGAATTTCGTGTTTGAACGCGGAAAAACGTGAATTTTTTCAACGAAATCGGCGCTCTGGCCTCCTGTTTCCGGAGGCCTCGCGGTCACTGCGGCGCCGACTCACCCACTCTCATCGTCCGACCCCTCAGATCGACTAGGCGGAGCGCCGATTTCGTTGAAAAAATTCACGTTTTTCCGCGTTCAAACACGAAATTCTCCCCTAAATTCGGTTGTAAAATATGTTTTGATTATATCGTTGGAAAGCTGAGATTCTGGCGCAGTTTTTAGGCTTTCCGGCAACACAACTTTACCTGGTAATATCTAGATTTATAGGCGTTGAAAAACGGGAATTTTTCGAAAATTCACTAAGTTCACTTTTTAGGTTGCTTCATTCCTCGTGTAATTCAACTAAAAATTTGTTATTTGGTATCAGGGAGATAGGAAATTTGACGCTCTTTCCAACGGTATCCTTATTTTTAATTTTTGAGTGTAATTTAAGAGAGTTATGACCGTTTTAATGGTGTAAGGTCGAAAACACGAAAAAAAACTTGAAAGCGAAAAAAGTCGGTTAAAGAGGCGTTTTTAAAAAAATTTCTAGGAGACACTTTTTGTTGGAAATTAGTTGTAGAATCGACCCCTTGAATTCCTTACAACTGTTTTGTAGACACCCTGTATAAATCAAAATACGAGTGTGAATCGCAAAAGAGGCCTAATCTCCGTTCAAATTTGAGCTGACCGAAAAGCGATCGATGGTTGGTGATTTTGATTTTTTTTGGATTTAAAAAAAAAATTTGATTTTTTTCTGATTTTTTTTCTTTTTTTCCTCATATTGGATGGTTGGTGATTTTGTAGACGAGTGATCTATATAAAAATAATAAACCGTTGTGTAATAATTTGCAGCGTTTTGCTTTCTTAGCAACCAGTAATCAAATTTCCATATGAAGCTGTCTATTTTTTTAATCGAGTGTGAAGCGTTTAGTTCTTTCTAATAAACTTGATTGTGAAGGTGTGAAGGCAGTATGTCTGGTAGGTAAAAAATAAGTAGAAAAATAGGTAAAAAAATGTTGATAGGTAAAAAAAAAAACGCTGCAATTCATTGCCCAAAGGTTTATTATTTTCTTTGTAGGTCTCCTTTCTGTATAGATCCCTCCCTACCAACTGTAGGTACCTACTACGTACTAGAGCATTTTTGAAAATTTCAACCCTTCTTTTCCATTTGGTTGGTGGTTGGGTTTGAAATTTTCAAAAAAGCTCTAGTACGTAGTAGGTACCTACAGTTGGTAGGGAGGGATCTATACAGGAGATCTACAAAGAAAATAATAAACCTTTGGGCAATGATTTATGCACAGAAATGCACCGAGATTTCCGATTCATAACAAGCTTTCAAAAATGCGTATTTTCTCTTACCGTTTCCTTTTTTTACTTCTAGCCTAATGAAATTTTAGTAGGTAGGCACTTACTTACTCTGATGGGGCTAACTACTGACGTTTTGATGGAGTTTAAATCCAAATGGAAAAGGTTTAAATCTAAATGGAAAAGGTTTAAATCTAAATGAAAAAGGTCTAAATCCAAATGGAAAAGGTTCAAATCTAAATGGAAAAGGTCTAAACCTAAGTGGAAAAGGTTTAACTCAATTCGGAAATGCTATAATGTAATCAGTACCGGGCAAACGAGAGAACAGACAATGTTGCATAATATGCAACATTGTCTGTTCTCCCGTTTGCCCGGTATTTATAAACACTATAAATACCTATTTATAAATATAAATATAAATACCTATTTATAAACACTCAAAAATATGATTATTATTCATATTTTTGAGTGTTTATAAATAGGTTCTCAAAATGTTAAAATAACCATTTTATTCAGCTCTTGGCCCTTGCTGCTTCATAAATTTCGTTATTCATCAGTATGAGAGATGAATGGCGGGTGCCACTGATACAGTAAAAAGTCAACATTCTCTCACGCAGTTGATAAACTGCATCTAAAGACCTCGTTTCAACACTGTCCAATTCAGCCAGTAATAGGCTGATGCTGGAGTGAACTCCATCGTTTAATTCTTCGATAATAGACTCCCTTTCAGTTCCCAACGACTCCAAGACGATTTTCATTACTAGGAGTGGCCCACACTCGTTTCTGAGAGTAAATAAGAGGGTTCCATACGTTTTATACCATTACATCGTCAAAATAGCTTCGGGGGATCTGTTCAATTTCGTTCTCTTTCATTTTTTGTCTGTTCGTTTTCTTATTTTGGATTCCGAGGCTCCGGACAGATGGGTGTAATCAGGCCTCACGATGCAGGTGACTTGACTGACCTAATAAACGGATCGGTCGTCGGATTGTACTCGTACAGGTTGAAGGCGCAAGTTGATTGTGATCTCTCGACTGTGATTTCTCGACGCGTGGAGGGCGTGTAATCATCTCGCCTTCATCTGGCTACAGTTATTCGAGATCTGACCGTGAACTTTGTCTGTTTGGCCGAGATCTTCCTTTCACCTGTTGATTCTGCGCATAAAGAGTGATGGCGTCAAAAGGGAAATTAGCATCGATCTGGAAAAACCACCTGAAACTTTTGTTACTTGAGACCAGTTATTTTAAATTCTGTGACAGTAGAGAGAGGGGAGAACAAATGAATCCTTTTTTTAAAGGAATTAAGTGACATTTTTGGCCATTTCAACTTTTTTTTCTGGGTCTCTACATTTGGTTGCATCGATTGCGATTAAAAAGAACCTCGTATTATTGACGCTTCCCATAGAAAAAGCAGGTTGAAATTTTCGATGTCTTTTGAGAGGGGCTAAGTGAGCCACATAACCCCTTTAACAGAGAACTTACTCGCTACTAAGTCGACGCGGAGTTTCAGGGTTTCGAGACTCAAATAATGAACTGTAAGGTTGGTTTATAATAAGTCACTTAAACAAGTCTTATAAAAAGTCTTAATAAATCACTTCCTTTGAATCTCCTCCTATCATTAACTAAGAAAAAACGCTGCAAATTATTACACAATGGTTTATTATTTTTTATTTTTCTATATAAGTAGATCACTCGTCTGCAAAGCCACCAACCATCCAACATGAAGATAAACATCGATCGCATTTCCGTCAGCTTTAATTTGAACGGATATTAGGCCTCTTATGCGATTCACACTCGTGTTTCTGATTAATCGTACGTCCAAACTTTAAATTCTTGTAGTGAGCGAACGGTTTGTCCTACAGAGCTCCGGGTGGTCTCAAAAAATTCTAAAAATCCTATAGAATCTTAAATTGAAGGAAAACAATACCTTTACATCAAAATTTTTTGAGTTAAGGCGTTTTCAAAATTTCAAAATTGATTTTGGAACCCTTAGAAGTGACCTACATCAACCAAAATCTTCGGGACACAACTAGACCCCAAATGGAGCCTACATACCAAATTTCATCAAAATCGGTCAATGCTAAGTGGCAAAAGTGCCGCGTACGGCGGACGGCCAAATGTTTTATTCGATTTTTGGATTGTACGTACCTTGAAACGTAAACCATCAAATTTTGAGGGGGTTAAACTTTTTTTTTTCTTCTTAGTCGATTCCAAAGGTTCATTTTTGAAAA
Organism: Apolygus lucorum; assembly: GCA_009739505.2. Lineage (NCBI taxonomy): Eukaryota > Metazoa > Arthropoda > Insecta > Hemiptera > Miridae > Apolygus > Apolygus lucorum. Next base: position 1,036,399 of record CM019178.2, read on the forward strand.
TAATAAACCAAAAGCAGGTTGAAATTTTCGATGTCTTTTGAAAGGGGCTAAGTGAGCCACATAACCCCTTTCAAAAGAGAACTTACTTGCTACTAAGTTGACGCGGAGTTTCAGGGTTTGAAGACTCAAATAATGAACTGTAAGGTTGGTTTATAATAATTAATGTGTCGGTGAAGGGGGGGGGGGTAATTATAAACGAAATCACTTCCTTTTGAATCCTAGCATTAACTGAGAAAAAAAATCGACATAAACGAACAATTTTTGCGATCGTGCGATCGTGCGATCGTGATTTTGCTCTCACCAAAAGAAAACTGCGCTTAGTAGATCGGCAGTACACCACTACAATCCTCGCTTTTTTGAGGGCGGTAACTGTCTTTGTTTTTCTTGCTCGATTCCAAAGGCTTATTATTGAAAATAATAAACCAATACAATGAATAAGGCAATTAGTACGATTTTTTTAAATACCGACCATGATTTTGGTTTTTCCACCGAGGCAATATGCCCCTACCCCCGAATCCTCGCAATATGCCTGACCAAAGATCATTAAAAGATCAAAGAGAAGGCTGGAGAAGTCAATTTTCTTCCTCCATTTATAATTTAATATCATCGTGATTCAATCATTTTTTTAAAAATGAATCTTCGTCTTTCTCGTCGTTTATTTCGAGGTGGGGAGATACGAAAAACAGATTTTTCTGAGCAAATAATAGTCGAGGACCTAATAGAGTCCCATCTCTGTCATTGCGGGGCCACCGTGAGGGTAAAAAATACAACTCGAAGGTCCTCAGCTAATATTGACTTTGGAAATTACTAAGCACACAAAGGGTGGCCGGTGAGCTCAGAGCGTGGGCGCCTCTTTCGCTTTTGCATCCGCCAGAAATTACGCGGAACTTGAATGCGCGTTTTCGTGTTATTTCAGAGTTTGGGAATCGTCTGTTTGCTCATGATTGCGGGGAGAGAAGATTTTGCTTCGGTCCAACAGTTTTATTGGTAGATACGGCCTTTCCTGGTTTGACTCATCTTGTCTAAAACAACGAAATCTCAACTTCTTCAGCGCTCTTTCTTTTAACACGTTCGAATGATGAATTTAGATCATCCCGATCAATTAGATCTGTTATACCTTCCGCATTCGATTCCCTTCTATCTTATTTTCAGCAATTCTTGGATTTTCAATTTCGAGCTATACCTATGATCAATTTTATTGGGTGAGCGGCATCTATACCTATTTATATCTTAAATTTTGAGAATCTTAGTAATTTTATTCTGGTGTTTGTTTCTAAATTCTTGATTTTGTGGAGTTACATTACAAAACACCTCCGGGTTTAGCGTTTAAGAACGAATGAAGACTACCTCTTGCTTGGTTTTCTTCAGAAGTTTCAACCTTCAAGTCATCAGGAGACGGCAATTTATCGAGCGTTGGGATCAGGGTTCTGAAAGATATCAAAATTGGCTGAAGGCTTCACTACTGCTCGAGAGCAAAAATCTTCTTCCTCGATGTTCCCAAATCAAGAGCTATTCCTTAAATTGTGCGTATTTCCTCTACCTAATCCGTTCGTAGTTACGATAACTGAATAGCTACCAAAATATCCAACACGTTTCAACTCTGGAGGCGTTTTTTTCCCCTTTTTTTTCCACAAAACTGAAACTGGACGATTACAGTCTTTTTCTATAGGAGAAGAGCCGAGCGGCGCCCCGTTTCTTTGTGGTCTGATGGCTGAACGCTGAAGGCTGATGGCCAGGTAATGGGCTTATGATGGGCGAGCCTCGATTGTTCAAAAGAAAAGCGACTCGCGCCCTCTCTCGCCAAGTTTCCGAAACTGCGGCCGTTTTTGCGGCTCAAGTGCGGCAGTTAGCAGCAGATGAGCGACGGCTGACCCCCGAAAAAGTTTTTACTTTCTCATTTAGGGGCTATCAGGAAAGTAGGTAGGTACTTAATTTCTATAAGTTATATCTTCTCCTGAGGAGAGGCCAATGGCCCCAACGAAGTCCCTTTCATTCCCAAATAATGATTCTACCTTCTGGAACATCAAAGATCATTTTCAGAAATTAATCTAAATTATCTAGCTGTAAAAAAACATCAAATTTTATATTCTATCAAGTGACGTTCGAAAGGTTACTTTTACAATTACCATTATGTAAAGTGATTTACAATCGATTAGTTTCATTCGATCCCAAGATCATATCCCAATCGTCACTGGAGTCATATAAAATTAGATACCTCAATGGAACCCTTGAAAAATGTCATTTTTGACATGTTTCACGTTTTTAGGATGACCAGAAATTTCAATCTTTTCAGCGACCATCAACATGCCAATCTGCTCAATACCTTAAAATTACATAAAAATCGGACAGAAGCTTAGTAATTATAGTTTTGCCTTTTACAAGGATTTGCAGACACACAGATGGACTGACAGACAAACAGACACACCGAACCAAAATTTATTCAGAAAACTAAGTCTAAAACGTCAAATAGGTACTTGTGGGAATTTTGATAATTGGAGGAAATTTTTGTAATCCTTGAAAATTGAAAACAATATTGTTTTTGCTACCTTGGCTCACTAGGTAGCATACTATGCCAAAGGCACACGTTTTTTTGCATAAAAGACAATTTTCTCAAAAAATTTCACCCTATAAGCTGCTTTTACAGTTGAGTTGATGTTGTAAATTAAGGGAGCTATGAACATTCCATGCTTAGATTTTATAGAATGATCAACGGTAGAGCTGGACAACACTCAACAGAAAAAAATAACCACACAGTAATCCGTTTTGGACCACTATGACTCCAAATCCGCGAAGAAAACCAGGTGTATATCTGTGTGTGTGTGTGACAAAATCTTGTGTCGTCTGCCCAGGACTTGGTTCTCAACCGATTTTCGTGGTTCTTTTTCTATTCGACGCGGAAATCTATCTAGTTGTGCATCACGTTGCCGGAATTTCGAATTTGCCTTTTATGGGGGGTCAATGCTCAAAAAAACGTGCGTTTTCGGGCATACCTAATCTTGTAAACTCTGCACAAGCCTCAATTTCCAGCCGGGTTTTTTCCAAGCGGGTTCCTTTTTTGGTTCGACTCGGAAATTTTCCAAATTGCACACTATTCCACCAGAGTACCAAAATAATTTTGATAATTATTATCATGGGGAGGGGCGAGTGGGGGGATAATATTCACCAAATTTTCAATTTGTCGGTTCCTTTATAGTTTACTAATTGTATCCAAGTTTTGAAATTGAGGAAAAATTCTCATTATACCTCCGGATTTTCATGAATTATTCTCTGTACCACCATGGAACTAATAGTGGTGCCACGACACCATAAACCGCATAATTCGACTGTTTTACCTTGAGTACAAATGTGAACTTCGACGGACTGCCTACCAAAACCAACAGATAAAAGTTCAACGTTACGACGTATTACCGCATTGGTGCCAGACTGGCACCATTGGTGGGGGGTGAACTCGAATACCAGTGTTGGGTGTCGTAGATCATGGATTTTAAAATGTGCTCTTCAAATTCGAGACTCCCATGCCGCTAGAAATGTTATGGTGGATAAGGGTGAGGATGGGAGGGAGGTACCTCTGTTTCTTGACTAAAATACTAAATAAAGAGAAAGAAACAGTTTTATCGCTTACCAACTGTTTAAATTGACCTAATGCTCATCCAATGGGACGTCCCCTGGAAAGTGCATTACTTAAAAATAGGTTTTGATGTAAATCAGAAATTTAGAATTATAATCATCAAAATCATAAGAGGGTTAGGGGTTCAGATGTGGCCGAGTGAGCTGCGGCCTGTGTCTCTGAAGAAGAGACTCGGACCGGTTGCAGGGGCCGTGAGTTCGGGGCTCGCCTCGGGAGCATATTTTCGGGTACGTCGGTCGCTGTTCCCCCTCGTCCCAACCCAGGGCAGTGAGGCAATGGGAAGCCATGAGCGAAATCATCAGAACAAATCGTCGGCTTACAAGTGAAATTCACTAAGTCAATTTTTTTCAATTTCCAGTTTATTTGCTACTCCTATGTATTTTTTGACGCCCGAACGATTGGTGAAGTCATTTTTGAGATCCGAGGAATGGTTCCCAAGGAAACCTCAAAACTGTCTCAAAACTGACTTCACCAATCGTTCGGGCGTCAAAAAATACATAGGAGTAGCAAATAAACCGGAAATTGAAAAAACTGACTTAGTGAATTTCACTTGTAAGCCGACGAAATACTGATCTTCCCTTTGGAAGACAGCTGATGACGACCGCGACGCCAGGAATGGCAGTCGGACGAAAATCCAACCTGAAATGGTTATTTACTTTACTTTACTTTACTTTTACTTTTCATAAGAAGATTATGATCGGTAGCTCTACATGTCAGCATTTATTTGGGCACTTACTTTTGCCTTTTAGTCTCAAAGGAACATAAATATGCCAAACTAATCATTATACTCTTTATAAAGTGAGCACATAACAAAACATCATGCATAACGTTCTCAAATTGAACTGTATGTATACGTAAATTTGTCAAGAAAATTGTTAGATTTCTATTACAAATTTGTGGGACGGTTCGAGAGGAAGTCAGCCAGCAAGCACTGTCCTATCCGGGTCACGGGAAGGGTCAAGGACTATCTGATTTCCTCGGTTGATTCAAACAATCAATTTGGTATCAGTTTGTCGAACCATCATTCACTTAAGAGGCGGAGGGCCGTGTCAACACCACAAACGCTTTTGACGGGTCTGATACCACCGCCACCAATCTCCATAACTCCTTCAATGTCATTTTCTAGCCGTGCGTTGGGATTGAGTAAATAAATCCGATGATAGGTGCCTATCAAAACCTATCGAAATAACGAAAATACAACTTTACCTACATCAATGGCCTGTACGGTTGTCCAACATCAACTTTTCTGGACTTTTCAAGAACTCGAAAGACGCGCGCATTTCAAATATTAGTTTTGGAACTGTTGTGTGGAACTGGAGCACCCCACCAAATATTGCTACTTACAACAGCACTCAGATTACTTTCTCTTCCATAACATTTTCAAAACAGAAATTAAGAAAGAATAAAAATTCCACAATATTGAGAATTTTTTTTTAATTCCTTAATTTGATAGTTTTGATTTCTCTGTTGTTCCGCGTGTAAATTATGAAGTGCTTTAACCAAAGGTTTCCTCAGCAGCTAACAACTCGTACGTCAGTTTAAGACTTCTGTAATTGGAAATGTCGGTTCCATCCGATTTCCAAAGTTTGTTGAAATTTGAATGCATAATCATTTTGGTTTATTATTTTCAATAATAAGCCTTTGGAATCGAGCAAGAAAAAACATTTTTTAACCCCCCCTCAAAATTTGATGTTTTACGTTTCAAGGTACGTAGAATACGAAAATCGAATAAAAAAATTTCCGTCCGTCCGCCGTACGCCGTACGCCGTCCGCCGTACGCGGCACTTTTCTTAGCAACACTGGACCGATTTGGTTCAAATTTGGTATATGGGCTCCATTTGGGGTCTAGTTGTGCCGCGAAGCTTTTGGTTGATGTAGGTCACTTCTAAGGGTTGAAAATTAAGGGTTGAAATTTTCAAGAGTGCCCTAGCTCGAAAACTCTCGAAATAAAGGTATCGTTTTTTCATCAATTTTAAATAGTACAGAATTTTTAAAAATTTTTGAGACCACCCGGAGCTCTGTAGGACAAACCGTTCGGTCCCTACGAGTATTTGAAGGTTTTCCTTCGATAAAACAGAATCATGAGTGTGAATCGCAAAAGAGGTCTAATCTCCATTCAAATTTTATCGGACTAAAATGCGATCGCTGTTCATTTCTTCGATTTGTATACAGTTTTGCCTTCTGCGTAACCAGTAATCAAATTTCCATATCAAGCTTTCTATTTTTCGAATCGAGTGTGAAGCGTTTAGTTCTTTCTAATAAACTTGATTGTGAAGGTGTGAAGCCAGTATGGTGTGGTAGGTAGTACCTACCAATAGTTGGTAGGTAAAAAAAAGTTGGTAGGTAAAACAATGTTTGTAGGTAAAAAACGCTGCAAATCATTGCTCACTGATCAGATCACTGACCAGCTGAGTGAGCTCCGAAGCCTTTTTCAATCCTATTGAATGGAGGTGCTCTTCCAGGCGTCTCCAGCATTCGAGGATATCTTCTTCACTCCTCACATCACTGATCAGCTGAGTGAGCTTCAAAGCCATTTTCAATCCTATTGAATGGAGGTGCTCTTCCAGGCGTCTCCAGCATTCGAGGATATCTTCTTCACTCCTCACATCACTGATCAGCTGAGTGAGCTCCAAAGCCATTTTCAATCCTATTGAATGGAAGTGCTCTTCCAGGCGTCTCCAGCATTCGAGGAGATCTTCTTCACTCTTCAGATCACTGATCAGCTGAGTGAGCTCCGAAGCCATTTTCAATCCTATTGAACGCAGGAGCTGAAATTTGAGAGGGAAGGTCAAGGGAGAATACAGATGGTGGTAGGTGCTATTGATGGAGAACCAGTGATCTATACAGAAGGATGATCTATACACAAAATAATAAACCTTTGAGCAATGATTTGCAGCGTTTTTCCTTAGCAAGCTCAAGATCGAGCGAAAATTTTGCTAAGCTACCACGAAATCTTGAATGGATTCTTTGAAAATTCTCTGTGGTTCTACTATAATTGTATGCTAAACCAGTTCTCATCTTCATGCAAATAACTAGCATGCTGTATTGATAGTTTGATGGGGGAAAAGATACGTCGTCGGAGCTGCTTTCACGGGGCTTAGATGTCGCGTAAAGTATAACAAGTATTGTAATACTTTGATATTCCCACACGCGGCGGCTTAGGCCCTCCAGCACGCTCCTTGCAGATGCGTATTAAGTTACCCCGGATTATGCTTATTAGGGTGTTTCAACACGGTTGAGCTCGCAGTAACCATTGTTATGGAAATGTTTGGACCATTTACTGTCTGGCGAGTGCTATGATGGTCGGGGGAGGGGGGGGGGGTGGGCTTACCTTTCAAAATTCAGAAAGGGCTGGAAATACGCTTTCCCCTACGCTAACCCGTTAATCCACCTATTGTTGCAACCTATTTCCTCTCCCTTTCCAATGCTTGCGGTATTAAAGTAGTGATAAGCCGCAGGATTCGTTTGGCGTTTTTTTGTTCTGAACTATTGCAATCAAGTTAATAAAAAAAGTTACCTAATTAGGCTATTTGGTGCTTTCGTTCGATTACTTTTTCGATTCAAGGAAGGGAGTCTTTGTGTAGCACTTGCTTTGTAGCAGGGAAAAACAACAGAAAAGTTGAATGGAGATTGGACCCATTCAGTTAACACTCATTTGCGATTCACGCTATGTGATTTATTTTTCCCAATTTCAAGTCCTCAGGAGTGAACGGTTGGTCCTACAGAGCTCTGAGTGGACTCATTCGATTCTAAAAATTCAATACTATTTAAAATGTATTAAAAAACAATACTTATGTTTCAAGACTTTTGGAGCTAGGGCGTTTTTAAAATGTCTACTTCTATTTTTCATCCTTTAGAAGTGACTGAAAATAACCAAAAGCTTCGGGTATATACCAAATTTCATCAAAATCGGTCCATTATAACTAGGGCTCGGCATTTTGCATATTTGCATATTTTTTTGCGATATGCCCAAGCTGTAAGGATCCCAAATATGCCATATTCAAGCCATTTTGTCGCTCCAAATTTAAATTTATCGTGCATATATTTGCATATATTCGCAGTTTTTGGTATAAGTGCATATAATGGGCATTTCTTGACAAAAGCCATATTTTCCAGTTTTGTCAGCTATTTCCTCTAATGAGGAGGCGTTATCATGGCCCGGAAAAACAGGTGAAACCGTTTGAGAAAAATAAGAGTGTGTACTCAAACGAAATCCTGGCTGGAAAACTGTCGTTGTGTTGGCGAAAGTGTTGGAAGGCGACTCACCCAACACCAGCAATTGGTCATACACTCCTCAAGAAGTGGCGTCTTTCAAATATCTACTCTCAGCAGATGTGGAGCGGTCATTCTCCCGTTTGAAACTATTATTGCACGATTTGAGAAAATCTTTTGCAAGTGAAAATTTGGAAAAGCACTTGGTAGAACAAGCTAACATATTTTAACAATTAAATGTTTTGTCTAAAAACCGAGTAAAACTATTGTAAAAATTGTATAAAATGATTTTGTATAAAAATGTACATTCAAAAAAATTGAATAAATACAAGTAACTATGAACTGAAAAGACTTTGTTTCCCACTTATTATTCAATTGTTTAACTGTCTTGCGCATATTTTGAAGGGATATTTTTGGATTTTTTCGCGCATATGTACATGCATATATTGGGCATCTACGTGTATATTTTGAGGTTTTATTTCGTATATATTGCCGAGCTCTAATTATAACTAAGAAAGTGCCGCGGGGCATTATTTTTTTCCTTGCTCGATTCCAAAGTTTTATTATTGAAATTAAACCGAAAAGTCATATGTCTCGACGGGTATCAAAAGAATATTATCTGCTGGAAACAGAGCTCACTACGCAAAACTCACATTGCTGAGGTCATCTTTGATGTTGAGGAGAACGAACTAAGACCATAATTTGTAAAACAATAATAAAACTAGTAGTGACAATCGCCCCTGAAACTTGAGTGTTGGACAAGGCATACGAGAGAATTTTCAAAATATGGAATAGAAAGATCGTAAAAAAGATTTGAGGACTATTAATAATCCAGGAAATCCACAAGGACATCGTGGTCCTCACCAAAAGGCAAAGAACGCCCTGGACTGGACTCGTCGAAAGCATGACTGACAACGAAGCCTGATAAAAGTTGTTTAATGGCCAACCAGAAAGAGGGAGAGGAAGAAGGAGAAGGCGTAGGAAAAGGAGGACGGATGACGTATGTAGAAGAATACTCGAAGGAGATGGTGATTTGAAGGGCGGGTGGCAACTCACACCCGCTGGTTCATTTTGGTTTATTATTTTCAATAATGAACCTTTGAAATCGACCAACAAAAAAAAAAAAAAAATTTAACACCCCCTTAAAATTTGTTGGTTTACGTTTCAAGGTACGTAGAATCCAAAAATCAAATAAAAATTTGGCCGTCCATCCGTTATCCGCCGTACGCGGCACTTTTCCCACGTAGCATTGACTGATTTTGATGATATTTGGTATGTAGGTTCCATTTGGGGTCTAGTCTCCGTTGTGCCCCGAAGATTTTGGTTGATGTAGGTCACTTCTAAGGGTCGAACAATAAATTTTGAAATTTTGAAAACGCCCTAACTCAAAAAAGTTAGATGTAAAGGTATTGTTTTTCCATAAATTTAAGATAGTATAGAATTTTTAGAATTTTTTGAGACCACGAGGAGCCCTGTAGGACAAACTGTTCGCTCCCTACGAGAATTTAAGGGTTTTATGGAAGATGAATCAGAAACACGAGTGTGATCCGCAAAAGAGGCCTAATCTCCGTTCAAATCAAAGCTGACCAAAATGCGATTGACGTTTTTCTTCATGTTGGATGGTTGGTTTTTAGGCGAGTGATCTATATAGAAAAATAATAAACCATTGTTTAATAATTTGCAGCGTTTTTTTTTTTTTTTTTTTTTTTTGGCAAGGGACGCGAGAAAGAGTGGTGGGGGATGTTGCGACTGTCACCCGGCCGAGGCAAGTGAGAGCAAAATTGGTAGTTGAAACTGTTACCCAGGCCTGCTGTGAGCGATGGAAGTTTCCCTGTTCACGGTGGTACACTTTTCCTTCCTGTCGATTCTCGGCGATGTTTTGGCTTATTCTATGGTCTATAATTGGGAGTCATAGTAATTGGTCAATGTGAATGGCGTCTTCTACCGTACACAATGCTCAGGAGTTCATGGACTATACAAGAACTACATTGCCGAAGACTCGTCATTTCCTCCCACGATTTGGGCATGGAAAACAACTGGAGAACAACGCTCACTACAAATACGTAGTCTTTCCACGCGCGTTTCAACAAAGACTTCAACTCTCCTCATGTAAATATATTAAAGTTCATTGAAGAACTGTAAGAAGTGCAGAAAGACGTGTATGCAAAACTTCAGTCAATTGAGGAGGGAAGGATTCACCAGCCGAGGCCCAACATCGTGAAGAAGGAAAAGGTAGATAGTCCGTCCGATTGAGAAGTGTGAAAAGAAAAAGAAGGTGGGTCAAGAAACAAAGCTTGCAAACTCAAAAGATCACTCTACGGTCTCAAACAGGCTGGTAGACAATGGTGTAAAAAGCTTGATGCTCGGCTAAAAGAGTTGAATTTTAAATCGTCATTTGCTGACCCCTGTTCTTAAATCTCTGGGAAAGGGGGAGACAGAATCCTATTGGCTGTCTACGTAGACGATTTGATAATCGCATCAGCTAATAAGAGAAAGGTTGACAAATTGAAACTAGATCTGACGAAAACATTTGAGATGCGTGACATCGGACCTTTGAAATATTGCTTAGGCATAGAATTTTCGAGGAACAAAAACAACGATATCATAATGAATCAAAGTAAATACATCAAAAAATTATTGGAAAGATTCAAAATGGAACAATGCAAACCAACGAGAACTCCAATGGAACCGAATTTGAAATTGGATAAACCAACAGATGGAAAACTGGCCGATGTACCGTATCAAAGTCTAATCGGCTCACTCATGTATTTAGCGACCGCAACCCGACCAGACACATCATATGCAGTGAGCTACCTATCACAATTTAATTCGTGTTATCGAAATGAACAATGGTTGGCAGCAAAAAGGGTACTAAGGTATCTAAAAGGTACCAAAGACCTTTGCCTAATCTATCGGAAGACTGGACTTCCTATCACTGGACTATCAGACGCTAATTGGGGTAATTGCACCGATGGCAGATCCTATACCGGCCATTGCTTCACGTTTGCAGGATCTGCCATAAGCTGGGAGTCCAGAAAGCAGCGTACCGTTGCACAATCGACTGCAGAAAGCGAATACATGGCTCTGACTAACGCAGCGAAGGAGGCAATGCATTTGAAGAACCTGGCAAACGACAGTAACATACCACACCACAAAATTTGCATTTCCACAGACAATCAGGCAGCACAGAGTTGGGCGACAAACCCCATTATAAATTCGAAATCAAAACACATAGCGATCAAAGAACACTACATTCGCGAAGTCATCGAAAATGGGGATGTTGAACTCGAATTTTGCCCAACTGAAGAAATGACTGCCGACATATTTACCAAGGCTCTCGTCGGACCGAAGTTCGTCGTCTTTCGCCAGCAACTGGGACTCATGTTAAATGACTCGTGAGGGGGAGTGTGAAAACTCGATTTACACTCGCCATAACATGTGTGTATTTGTGCATCCAAGATGCAGGATACATTTCCCCAATTCACTCTATTGCTAATTTTTGTAGCGAATTAGGTATATCCTTTGTGAAAAAACAAACTTCCACTGCCTATTCAAACACTTTAAGAAGCATAGGAAATAACAACCTTCACGTTCGTCAAAAACTCTCGTTCAAACTTTAGTCACATTTCGACGACGAGGAAGCTGACTGAACATTTTTTGTTTTTAATTTTTTGACAAGCTCTACACGAGGGCGAATTTAGGTTGAGGTCTGTTTTGACGATTCCGACGTAGGAAAATTACAAACCACAAATTTTTAACCACACCACCACGAACACTAACGGTAGGTAGAAGACGTAAGGTAGGTTCTTACAAGAGCAATCCTCTATAGATACGTGGTGACAGTCTTAAGACTGCTAGTGGGAAGGAAAATTTGTGGTTGCGCGAGGGAATTTTTTCCGGGGTGAAGGGAGATACATTTTTGGCTTAGAGCGGGTGTGAGTCGCAACTCAACTTCGAGGTTGCGTGGTCTGTTTTGACTTGACCGGGTGTGAGTTGCTAAGACATTTGAGGTCCGGGTGACAGTCGTACAGCTCCTGATTTGAAACTATCGGTAGAGCAGTGTGGAAGGCAGTAGTTCGGAACAGTTTTTCTCTTGTTTTCGGCGATTGTCCCTTTTTAAACGAATTCCTTTTCTTCCTTCTTGAAGGTAATTTCCTCTCAAAATGAGAAAACTCCCTCAATATGGAAACGGTGACTCCTTCCCAAATATACCTTTTCTGCATGTCGTCTGTGCCCTACAAGTGCCGTACTTACCTCCTCAATGTCGTTTGGCGTGTCGCCACCTCTGATTGCCCGTTACCTTTTAGAGACTCGCTCTCGCCGCTTGTTAAGGACGACAATTGTACGGCTCCGGAGTCTGCTATGTAAATTGGAGATGCTAAAGACCTCTCAGCAGAAGGCGTACAAGTCATTTGCAAAGCCAAACAGTTGTCATTTACCCCCATCAAAGTCTGTCTGAGCAATTTCGAGCTGTTGGCATTTGCAAATCCGTTCGTTTTCCATTCCCACACGCGTCTTCCTCAGGTAATCGCACCTGGCCCACGGCCAATTACGCGGAATGGGCCTAATTGATAGTTTTGAGTCAACGTGGGGGCTGAAAATTGTTTCGGGTGATTATATTAATACACAGTTACGCCCTCACCGGGGGCAATAAGAGAGTTGAAGTTTCTACACTGCTAAAGGAGTGCGGGTCCTGTATTGGCACTGACGTTACTGATGGTCCGATGGCGATGAAATCCAAGAAGGAAACCTGCAGAGTACCATACCATTTTGTAATGGACCTCTTCATGGTTACTTCCATCTGTTTTGGAGCTGCCAGTGACTCCAGCACTCATTGGGCAATTAGGAGGTCCCACATTTTGTTGACCTGTTGTAATAACTACTTTTGACGGTGACGAAGAAAAATCTATCAAATTTGACCTCTCTCTTCATGTTAACACCTCGGCACCATTTAAGATATACTGGGTGTCCCATGATAAGAACCGAAAAAATTCTGGAGTCGATTCTACAACATCTAATTCAAGTGAGAAAATTTCTCTTGGCAATTTTGTTTCAACTCCTTGTTCTCCTACGTTTTTCCCATTTCAAGATTTTTTTCTAGTGTTCGACCTTATGTCACTAAAATATTACCATAAAAAATTACCATAACTACCTTAATTCACCTTGAAAATGTAAAATTAAGGGCACCGTTGGAAAGAGCGTAAAATTTCCCACCTTTATAGTGCCAACAAAAAAATATCTTCGAGATCCTAATGGGTGAAAAATCAAGTCGTAAAGTAATTTTTGTCAAATTGACAAACATTTTTTTTCTCTTCTCTTGGTTGTCAGGGTTTTTCCCCTATAGTTTTTCACGTACCTCATCACCAAAAACTGCGCCAAAATCTTACCTTTCCAATGGTATAATCAAAAAGTATTTTACAATCGAACTTAAGGGAAAATTTTGTGTTTGAACGCGAAAAAACGTAAATTTTTTTAATAGAAAATCGACGGTTTGACGGGAAGACTTCCTCTGTCGCGGCTCCTCCCAAGCAGTCCCCCGTCAAACCATCGATTTCGTTGAAAAAATACACGTTTTTCCGCGTTCAAACACAAATTTCTCCCTTATGTTCGATTGTAAAATACTTTTTGATTATACCATTGGAAAGGTATGATTTTTGCGCAGTTTTTGATGATGATGTACGTGAAAACCATGGGGAAGAAAAATCCTAACAACCAAAAGAAAGGATAGGAAATTTTACCAATTTCACAAAATTCACACTACAACTTGATTTTTCACCCTTCAGGACCCCAAAAATAGTTTTTTGTTGACACTATAAAGATGGAAAATTTGACGCCCTTTCCAACAGTACCCTTATTTTTACATGTTTACGGTGAATTAAGGTAGTTATGGTAATTTTAGTAGATATATGTCGAACACATGAAAAATTCTTAAAATGGGAAAAAGTTAGAAAAACAAGGGGTTAAAACAAAATTGCTCCGAGACATTTTCTTACTTTTTCTCTTTTTTTTTCTTCTTTATTGACATTGTATTGTAGACGACAACAAATCACGCCAGCTAAATTAAATTATTATAATACAATTGTAATACTTAAATTTTCTTACTTAAATTAGTTGTAAAAACAACTCTCGAAGTTTTTCGGTCCTTAACATGGGACACCCTGTAAGTCTTGTAAACTCGGTTCAAATCATTTCGAACGTGCAAAATCCGCAGGCGTGAATCCTGACAGAGAGGGATGCAATCGCAATCGCAAGTCATAAATTCCTTCTAATGAACGCGATTGGAACTTTTCCTCGACTTCAAAATTGCATCGAAAGATCAAGCGAGAATGTTTAATTTGAATTTTTTTTTTTTTTTTTTTTTTTCGGCAGGCAGGTGAGAAAATCTTTAAGATCCACAGGTGGAGTTGGATCTCGTAAGATACCTGAAGGACCCGCAACTTCAAGGTTATGTGGGATTCAAACCCACTAAAAAAACACCTCCTTTTCTCCCACGTTGGAAGCTCAGCCTGGAACTGTTTAACACATTACTTCAGGCTGAGTACTGGGACACTTCATTAGTTCTGGATGGCGGGTCGGACCAGGTGTTCCCTTCTCTGTCTCTCTCGTTCTAACAATGTCTTCCTTGTCAGGATACTCTCTACGTACGCTGCCACAAGACTCCAGCTCCTCTCACCTTCCAGCATCTTGCTGACGACAGCTTCTGGTGTTGAAATTTGGGGAGTTAATCCGAGCTCTGACAGCAGCTGGCTTCTTTCAGCCGCCCATTTGGTGCATTTGAAAAAGGTGTGTAGCGCATCATCATCTTCTCTCTTCTGACAGTGCGGACATGTTGGGACAGTTACCTTTCCCATTTTATGTAGATAGGCATAAAACAGTCCATGTCCTGTGAAGAATTGTGTGAGGAAAAAGTTTAATTCTCCATGCTTCCTGTCCGTCCATATCTGGATGTTTGGCACTAGCCTTGCGGTCCACCGTCCTCTATGTTCTCTTGTCCATATCTCTTGCCAGCTTACCATCGTGCAATCTCTTTCTTCCTTGGCTATGCGGGACCTGTCTCCTTCTTCCCTTCTGTCGAAAATTCTTTTTCGCTCTGAAGCCTTCAGCTGGATCGGTATGACACTGGTAAGCACAAAGATAGCGGGTTCTGACACTGTTCGGTATGCACAGGCGATTCGTAGAGCTCCTCTTCGCTGCACAGCTATCAGTCTCTGTCGGAGATACGCCACGCTCAGTGCATCCGCCCACACCTCCGCTCCATACAAGAGAATCGACTCCACCACTGTCATCATCAAGCGTCTCTTGCATGGTCTAGGGCCATTTATGTTTCTCATAAGGTGACAAAGAGCTGCCGATTTTTGTGCAGCCCTGTCTGCAGTCCTTTTTAAATGTTCACCAAAAGTGATTTTTGTGTCCAACATGACTCCTAGATATCTGGCTGCTGGTTTAGTTGTTATTTCAGTGTTTCCGATCCGCATTGGGATGATGGTAGGTATGCGCTTACGGGTGAAGATGACTACCTCTGTTTTTGATGTAGCTAGTGCCAGGCTATGTTCTTCCATCCACTCCGTTACTCGTGTCATGATCTGCTCCAACTTGGCTTGGGCTGAATCCATTGTCCTTGCGAGTACTACTGCTGCCACATCATCAGCATATCCAACAAGGAAACAGTCCTCAGGCATTTCCAATCGCAGCACACCATCGTAAGATGCATTCCACAGTTGAGGACCCAACACTGATCCTTGAGCCGCTCCTGATGTGATCTCTTTCGTTCGTACCCCTTGAGCAGTCTCATATGTTAGTGTTCTGTTCTTAAGGTAACTGTCCATCACTGCCAATAGGTACGACGGGACCTTGAAAGTATTGCTCAGGGCCTCCATCATATCAGTCCATCTTGCAGAGTTGAAGGCATTTTTTACGTCGAGGGTCACCAGTAGTGCAAGGTTTCTTGAATGCCTACTGCCTTCCTGTGATTTTCTTACTGCAGTTACTACATCTGTTAGTGCATGGACAGTAGAGCGACCCTTTCGGAAACCATACTGTCTAGGTGATAGATCCCCTGCCTGCTCTATTGCAGGCAGTAGCCGAAGCAGAAGTAGTTTCTCGAAACCCTTTCCAGCTGTGTCCAGCATACATAGTGGTCTCCAGGATGACGGCAAGGTTGGGTCCCCTTTTCCCTTATCTAAAAGGACCAGACGGGCAGTTTTCCATCGCCTACTAAAGACCCCAGTGATGAGGCATGCATTGTACATCCTCAGGAGTAGCTGTGGGCAGATTTCAGTGACTATTTTTAGTACCTCTGACGGTATGCCGTCGGGTCCAGGCGCTTTTTTGTTTTTCAATGCTCCAACCGCTTTTTTTAATTCGTCCACTGTGAACAAGGGTGTGTCTGTTTTTCTCATACTTCTAGAATCTGTGTTTCTGGGAGGATGGGTTGGAAAGAGACCATTTACAATGGTCTCCATGACTTCCTCATTCATGAGGCTCGTTCCATCTCGTGCCTGGAATTTTCCTGTCACAATTTTGTAGCCACGACCCCATGTGTCCACATTTATTTCATCGATGATTTTTTGCCAACAGTCCGCTTTACTTTTGTTTATTTCATGACGGAGTTTTTTCCTAGCTTCAGCAAATTCTGTATGTATTGTCAACCAATTTTCTTGTCTTCTACTTCTCTGGGCTCTACGCCTCAGTTGGTTGCATTCCCTTCTGAGTCTTGCAATATTTTCATTCCACCAGTAGACAGGAGGCTTGCCTGATTTTTGGACTTTTTTTGGCATAGACGCATTGCAGGCTTTGGTGAGAATCTTCATTGTTTCATTTACTATGACCTCCGCATCTACAGCTCTCATAGCAGGTGTACCTGGGACTTGGGATAAAGTACCTGGTCGGTACTTGTGATAACTCGCATCCAACAATTTATCCCCATCTTGCAGTACCTTCACTATTTTCTCTCTGTCCAATTTAGCTAAGTTCCAACCTTTAACCTGGTCAAAGTCTCTTCTTTGGGTGCATCTTTGTGGTATTGTGACTTGGAAGTCAAAAGTAATGTACTGGTGATCACTTCCTGTGTACTCATTGATAACCTTCCAATTGCTTATCTTTCTGGCAGCATTTTCTGTGGCTAGGGATATATCTGGTATGGTACCTCTTTGGCCTGGACGGTGGAAAGTAGGAGTATCACCTTCATTTAGAATCACTAGACCTGTCCTTGCTGCCATCTCTAGGATGAGCCTCCCCCTACAATCCGGATCAGGCATTCCCCATTCCAGGGCTCTAGCGTTGAAATCCCCTGCGACTATTGTGTCACCTGTTGTAGTTTGTATAGCATCTTCTAGTTCACCCAGTTTCCTCTCAAACTGACGAAAGGGTTCATTTGGTGTGAAATAGCAGCTAAAGTATGTGATTCCCCCTCTCTTGAGCCATACATATCCTGTTCCGCTTCCATGCTCTTCAATATGTCCATTTGACACTGCCCAGATTGCTGCTGTTCCCAAGTTGTCACTATACCATTTCCGATTGGTTTGATTATGATGTTGCTCACTGATGATTGCAATGTCTATATTCTTTTCTCTTATGAGTTGGAGCAGTAGGTTTTGGGCTGTTGTACTTCTATGTAGGTTGCCTTGCAAGATCTTGATCATGTTGTTGTAATTGTTGTCCTGACTGCATCCACATTCATGAGAGGATTGATTCTTCGGATATACCGATCCAGGGCCCGTTTGTAAACAGGGCAGTTTGGACTATCTACAGGATGGTTGTAGTCTAGGTTTATCCGCTTACAATTTGCGCATTTTTTTGGTTCTGGACTTATATTTGGTGGTAGGTTTGCCAGTGGGCAGGTCCTGCTGTCGTGGGAACCAGCACATCTAGCACAGCTTTCTTCGTTCAAACATTTGGCTGCTATGTGCCCATAACCCTGGCACCTGAAACACCTGGTGACCTCTGTGAAGTCAGATATGGGGCAAGTGTCCAGGCTGATATACACTCTGCCTTGTTTCAGGAACTCCTTCCTAAGAGCCTCTGAAATTCTTACAACCCAGATGCAGTCATCGTAAGGCACTCCGTTTGCATCCATCCGTCTTCCCATTTGGAAAAATGGGACGAAGACTTTTTGGAGCTCTTGTAGATGAGGGAAGAGAGCCCTTACCCAGGGGTTCTGCTCGTATATGTAGCTGGCAAGGTCATCCTTGTTGATTGAGCGATCAACTCGCCGTATCTTCACCATGAGGGGCCTGTCTGGTAGACGCTCTTTTTCTACTATAAACCCTGCATCGGCCAGCCGGTTGGTCACTTTGAGAGCTTGTTCGGGGGTGGCAGCTACAACCTTGATTTGAGATGCACCCATGGGCCTAATTCCATCAATTTGTAGGCCTTCTTCTCTGGCGTTAAGTGTTTCTCGTATCTGCCTCTTCACAGTTTTTGGAGAGCACAAAGTCACTGTCTGGGCGTATGTTCGATGATTACGCCCATCATCACTGGTTGCAACTTCCATTTCTCTGTCCAGAGATGTTGCCTCTCTGGGTTTTTTGACGATGATTGATCGCTGAGGAGCATTTAACTGCTTCTTTGACCTATCAATGGCTATCTCCACCTTCTTTGACATAATTTTTTCTCTCTTTTCTGTGCGAGCCTTTCTAGTCCGCCTTACTTTCCTTTTTCTTGTCACTGTCTCCCAATGTTCCGTCTCACTTTCTGTGACTGGAGTGGTCAAATTTACCTCTGATTCCGTCTCCTTTTCGAACCTAGGCCTCCTGCTGTCTAGACTTCGTTTGTCATCAGGCTTCAGATTGTTGCCCTTGGAAGGAGTCTGATTTTGCTGGTCTCGATCAAGCTCCCTTCGCTCAGCTCCCACTCTTCTCTTTACCACCTCCACTTTGTTTGACAAGGCCTTCAGACCTTCTCTCTCTAATTTATCTATTCTCCCAATTACATTTCGGTTTGACCTATCGATATCTGTCATTCTTGACTCCAACCTGTTTGTGTTCTCCAACATTGCCTTTTGTAGGTTCACCAACATCCCCATCACTTCGCTGGTTCCTACCTCGGAGCAT
This sequence comes from Apolygus lucorum, assembly GCA_009739505.2. Classification (NCBI taxonomy): domain Eukaryota; kingdom Metazoa; phylum Arthropoda; class Insecta; order Hemiptera; family Miridae; genus Apolygus; species Apolygus lucorum. The sequence goes on from CM019178.2 coordinate 1,055,290, forward strand.
GTGGATGACTCCGACACCCTTCTCTGCCTTCTCTCCTCTGTGACGAGCCTCTCTATGGACTCAACAGAGTCGGTGAGGTTTGAAAAGTCCCTCACTCTGTTACGGAGATACACAGTCTCCTCAGATAGGTCCTTGTATGCCTTCAGAAGTGGTAGTATTACCTCCTTTTTGAGGCTGTCTATCCTGTAAGTGACCTGCTGCAAAGGCCTCTGTCCTATGTGTTCTTTCACACTTCCCCAGGCATTCCAGTCTTCCTCCCAACTTTCCATGCACTCTTCAATGCCTTGAATGTCCAGTAGCTGGTGTCTGCCGCCAGCTTCCTGCTCCAGCCGCGTGAGTTTCGCTTTTCTCTGCAAAGAAATCCTTTTTCGTTTCATTTCTGCTTTTTCTTTCTGCTCTGCCATCTCTCTTGGTCTCTTTGTGGGCTGCCCCCCCTGGGCTCCTTCCTGCTGTCTCGTAAATTCTCCCTCCTCGCTGTCGGTTCCCCCTGTGGCTTTTACTTCAAGTTGCGCTTGCAGCTGATCCATGCTTGGTGTTGGCACCTCAGCAGAGGGTGAGCCCTCACGCTCCCTGAGTACCTGTTTAATTTGAATACGCCCCTGCAGACAGCCGTTGACATTAATCCTGTTCACAGCTTATATTATAACAACAAAACGAGATTTTTTTTCCACGTCAGCCGTAATTTTGTATCGGGCGCCGGCGCCGTCAAGATGAACTGGCAAGAATAAACAAATTAATCTGAAGGAGAATTCACATTATATACCGAGGTAATAAATAAAATTGCAACGTCGTATAATATAATCGGATGGGGGAGCATTGGCGTCGAAACAAACATATTTGCATAATACAACTTATTGCAAGGGCGTCAGGTAGTAACTAATGTATTTTCATTACCACTGTCGGAATTGAGTATTCATTTCATCAGTTTATTAGCTGTACCTACGTATCAACGTTCCGAGACGAATAAAATCACTCGCGACGAGATTGTGGAAACTCATTTTGATAATAATAAGGAGTTACAAAAACGTAGTTTATTTCCACGAAAGTAATTAATTACAAAGTTTAATCGATTTCGACGGTTGGAGCATCATCAGTAACAAACAATAACTTGTTCGAAAACATTTATTTACTAATGATGACCTAAACTTCGAAATCGATTTAACTTTGTAACTTATTACTTTTGTGGAAATATAGGATATACAGGGTGTCCAAGTAACTCGCTCCCCCTACTTATTTGCTCTAATAGTGTAAGATAAAAATCGGATTAACGCTATTCTTCATAATTTTTTGCGTAGAATTCCAAACTGACAAAATTGCGCAGTGCGCAATTGCGCAACTATGCGTAATCATGATCAACTTTGTTTTTTCAAATAAGAACTCCCATTTTTTATTGCAGATTCGGATTCTACGTCAAATTTTATGAACATTTACTTCGACAACTTTTTTTTGGACGCGCGCAGCCCGCTCAGCGAGCGCTCAAAGATGCGCAACCCAGAGATTGCGCCAAAGTTGAGATGAAGGTAAACCTCAAGTGCGGCACAATACTTAGCACTGTTTTTCTACGCAGAATGGCGTGGTGATATCCCTTTCTTGATTTGATTTCATTTTACCGTATCTACAGCGGAAAAAGTCACTTTTTGAGGAGGAAATAATCGATTTTCTGTGGAATCTTTTCCAAGTATTGTTTTCTTCTCGAATTATTAGTCCTTTGCGCAGGTAGACAATACAGTTTACATTAAGATTTATTATTGATGAAGAGTTTATTTAAGAGTTCTTAATTTATTAAGAGTTTATCGCTTAATTGTTTCAATCATTGTTCATCCAATCATATTTTTAGAAGACTAAAAATTATTTTGCGACATTTTGTGATAACTATGTAGAAGTTTCCCGTTGTTTTACAATTTTAAAAATTTAAGTTTTTTACATTTTATTAGGATGATCATTACCGTTTGTAAGAAAATCGATGATTTCCTCCTCAAAAAGTGACTTTTTCGGCTGTAGATACGGTAAAATAAAACCAAATCAAGAAAGGGATGTCACCACGCGATTCTGCGTAGAAAAACAGTGCTAAGTGATGTGCCACACTTGAGGTCTACCTCCATCTCAACTTTGGCGCAATCCCTGGGTTGCGCATCTTTGAGCGCTCGCTGAGCGGGCTGCGCGCGTCCAAGAAAAATAGTTGTCGAAGTAAAATGTTCATAAAATTTGACGTAGAACCCTAATCTGCAATAAAAAAATGGGGGTTCTCATTTGAAAAAAACAAAGTTGATCATGATTGCGCATAGTTGCACGATTGTGCACTTCGCAATTTTGTCGTTTTTAAATTCTACGCAAAAAATTATGAAGAATAGCGTTAATCCGGTTTTTCTTCTTACACTATTAGAGAAAATAAGTGGGGGGAGCGTAGTTACTTGGACACCCTGTATACATATAGGATATAGAATATAGGAAACACTACGTTTTTCTTAACTCCGTTTTTTTAAATCAACGATCCGAGGATTGCAAATCCTCAAGGCAGTAGTTTTTGTTTATTTGGCAATCAAAAATACAACATAGATACAACGAATAGGATTGAAAACAAAGTATTATGAAAAAAACGAAAACAAGTTATCTCAATAATTTAGGTATTATACCTTGCCCACCAAGGCTTAAGTTGTTACGAGATTGTGTCGCCTGGCGGAGTCTTGGTAAGTAATTAATTTTTTTTTTTGTTTTTTGAGACAAAATTTTCGAAATACAGTTATACGAACTATTAAGTCCAAATATACCCACACATCCAATAAATATGCTCTACAATATGTATCCCACTCTCTTCAAAACAATAAATTTAATCATACGCACCTCTCACACCAAACTTGAAAAAACTACCGACAAATACTTTTTTAATTCAAACACACTACAAAAACTAGACACATCAATCTTGTGGTGGTAAAAAAAAGTTCACAGCAGCAATATAAGAATTCCTTCGATGAAATTCAGTACGGCATCGTGGTACTGGTATATATCGTGGTATATATTGGAAGCCAAAGCAGTTCTGCCAGAGGCAATGTTACAAGCAAGTTCAGACCTAAAGCCCGTTTTGTAAACAAGAATTCAAGATTGACACAAAAAGACATTTTTCAAAGTAAAAACATTGAATTCAGCATGAAGTCTGGCAGTGGGGTACCTGTAGGGTTTGTTAAGTAATATTTTCAACAATGCATTTTGAACAGTTTGCAGAGCAATTAGGTGTGTTTTGCTTGTCCCACCACAAACTGTTATGCCGTATTTAATTGAGGAGAATGCAGAAATACACAGTTCGTGACTATTTTTTGTTAAGAAGTTTCTTATAGTTTTAATACCAGGTGGTACCCGGACACCAAGGCTCGAAGGCAGTAGTCCAACTTTATTTCTAATATGAATACCAGCTCGGTTTCACTGCGGAAGTACAAACATTATCTTCACCACTCAATCTTTTCGTGTAGAAATTAGTCGACCTCCACTATAAGTAAATCCTTCGAGATCTTATCAAAGACTCAGTGCAATTATTGTTTACGTACCTTATTGCAAAATCCGTCGTTACCAGCAAGTCGAGTACAGGAAGCGAGGCCTTTCGTTCTAAGGACATCATCGTCAGGTCGTAAAGATCTTCGCATATTTTATTGAAAACAAAGACTCCTAAACTAATTTACGAATTGATCCAAAACTCGAAAAGAATTTTTCAAGGCCTACGGATAAAATCAAATGAAGATTTGGAAATTGCGAACCTGAAAAAATGAAGTAGAGAGACAACTTTTTTTCAGGCTCGCAATTTTCTAAATCTTCATTTGATTACGTTTTTTAAGTTTTGGATCAATTCCTAAATTACCAGTGAAGTCTTTGTTTTCAATAATATATGCAAAGGCGTCCTAACTTTATACGAGTGTATAATAGTATAATAGTATACTATTATAATAGTATAATAGTGAGGCAGTTATGTTGTATAATGGATGATATAATATATCATCTCTACAGAACTCTATAGATCATATTATACAACATATTGTAAAGAAGGTGTTGGTTGTTATGTAAGTCCCTATTAATTTCAATTCGTTTTACTTTGAATTGATTGTGCCAAGTAAAGTAAATTAAATGTTGTTGTAAACACATGAATGATTGAAATTTGATATGTAGGCTCCATTTGGGGTCTAGTTGTGCCATGAAGATTTTGGTTGATGTAGGTCACTTCTAAGGGTAAAATGTAATTAAATTGTAAAATGAATTTTGAAATTTTGAAAACGTCCTAACTCAAAAAATTGTGATATAAAGATATTGTTTTTCCATCAATTTAAGATAGTATAGAATTTTTAGAATTTTTTGAGACCACGCGGAGCCCTGTAGGACAAACCGTTCGCTCCCTACGAGAATTTAAGGGTTTTATGGAAGATGAATGAAGAAACAAGAGTTTGAATCGCAAAAGAGGCCAATCTCCGTTCAAATCAAAGCTGACCGAAATGCGATCGATGTTTTTCTTCATGTTGGTTGGAGGTAACAATGACAAAGCCGTGTTCTTTGCAGACGAGTGATCTATATAGAAAAATAATAAACCATTGTGTAATAATTTGCAGCGTATTTCCTTTTGGAATGATGCAATAATGTTTAGTGCCAATGCAAAGTATTTGCACTGATAAATTATGAGATCTGGAGATCCTCACGAATGACAAAACTTCCACACTGTTATCAGAAACATGTGTAACAAGTAGGTATGGAATGAGTACATTTGGCAGCAGAAACTCGCTGGCAGGAAAGTTTGTATGAAAATGAAAGGTTTTGCGCACCAACCTACCTTCCTTCATTTTCCTACCTTCAGAAAGAAAGAAAATTCGCCTACTTGATTGCACCACCTATGCCACATTCCGTCTTACCTATGTTCCTCCCATTCCTTTCAAAAAACTTGCAAAAAATCACAAAACAAACTACTGGAAAAATGAAATAATAATTAACATTCAGTTAATCAAAATGACAGGGGAAGTCAACAGAAAATAACTAACCTAATGAATAACCTACTGTGTGATAAACTCTAGTTGCCACCTTTTGGGGTCAAAACCCTCGGTGAGGAAGTTAGAAAGATTTTATTTACTTAAAGTTACAATATTCTATCAAAATCCGATCTTAAACGGTTTTCATGTTTAATGCTCCTGTTTTTTACATCACTATTAATGGGTAAACGGGTCAAGTCGATAAACGGTTTTTGGGAAGCAGAATTTGGCCCACCGTAAGCTTCGAGAGAACGTCATTCAAGTATTTATGCGACCAATCTAAATTCCTCGGGGCCGTCAAAGGGGACCTCCCCTTCGCCTAGGTAAACACCAGGTAGGGCTGCTAGGTAGGTCTTCAGTCCCCTCCTACCCCCCTTAAAACCTAATATGACACTTTCAATAAATCAAGTCCTTTCGAACTCCTATCTGAGAAATCATCTTGGCGACTTCCTTTCAAATTATCTCCTCCACCGACCCGCCGTTGAAACTCAAGTTTCCCAGAGTTTTTCCAGTTATTTATAGCTTGTTTGTGGCATCTCGTTCTCCAGACGCAGACTCTGGAGTCATAGTTGCAGTCGATTGGGCTTGTCTATGGATAGGTATATGGCTACGACTTTTGGGTAAATTCGACCGCAAATGAGCAATATAAAATATTACTCTTCAAAGCAAATAAAAGGTTATCCTCTAGATGGTGCACAGTGGTGCTGGAGGAGAGAAAGCTCAAATTCAAAATTTCTTCATATGATTGATTGCTATAAATTTCCAATTCGTTTTTTTCAAATCGTAAAATTCAAAAATAATAAAATAAAAACATTTTTAACCCATAACGCGACACATGAGTGTGGGACTCTCACATGGAAATTTCGAGTTGTTGGGTTGGCCACCCTGCGCGCCCACAGGGGGGATTGGCGCCCATGTAAATTCGGGCAATTTAGTCTGCTACCTGATCCCTATGGTCCTGCATCGCAAAGGCCTCTCCATCTCAAGGTTAGTCACGATTTCTCACAACCTTGTGAGTATGTTATGAGGATGTTATACGCCTGGTGTCGCCTAGGTGCCTTGTGATACCCACGTGTCATCCTTAGTTTAAGCGAATTTTCATTTCGATATTTGCACAGTAAATACCTAATGAGTGTTTACTAGGCAGTGAATTCATATTTCAGTCATAATGAATATTTCGGTAGGTTGCGAATTTTTTTTCTTTTCAATATCTACATGTAGGTAGGTTGTTTGTGATCGCGGCAATAAACTGAACGCGACAACTTGAACGAAAACGATTTTTATTGAAATGAATAAAACACTTGCGCTGTGCACCCTTGAATGATGGGAGAAAAAATAGTACTGAGAAAAGGAAACCCAACGGGAGGTTATAACAGTGGAAGGGGTTGCAAGGGGGTAAGTAACCCGCAAAGCATGAGTGATTAGCACATTGCCTAATCAGGGATTCAACATAGGTGATTATCTTATCAGAGCATTACAGATACCTAATTTTTCTTCTGAAGACTGAAAATTTGATTAAAAAACCTATTGATCAAGTATATAAAAGTTTATTAGAATAAATTTGTGCAACAAATGTATTTTTCTCTGATTTTTTTGTAGACCTACATACATATTACACATCGATTTTTGGCCAATATCCTTCAACCCCCCCACCCCCACCCCCCTCCCTCTTGCTATCCTTCACACACAACCACACCCATCAGTAAGTACCTACCCAATAATAAGTGAGGTAGGTATAGGTACACAGTGAGCAAGAATTGTGTTTTCTCAGCTTTTTATTCACCCCCCTCCCGCCCACCACCCACCATGTTCACCGCAATACCCATATGTTTCTTTTCTCAGAGTGTAGTCTTGAAGGTACATGAATTTCCTAACAATAACATAGTTAAAACTGGGAAAAAGAAGGTGTGAGTGTCCCATACTCCTGGTGTCGCCTGAATGGGTAGAAAATCACGTGTCGCGCTACAGGTTAATAAAAAATAGACCGACCTCAAAACTTGAGTAAACCACCAAAAAGGGAAAAATAATATCACAGCAAATTCACATAGGCATGTAGCTAGGTACGAATTGAAGTTGCCGCCGTGCCTACTAGATGTATTCAGTAGTTATCGTTGTTTCTGTTCCTTGGTAACCAACTTTTACTGGAATCACAATAAAAAATCCATTTCAGTTTTCGCATCCCACATATAAAATGTCTTATGATTGTTATTATATCGTAAAATATTGACATGAATAATATATTATGATTGTCTTACCGCTGGGGTCAAACCAAAATTTAGTAGGCAAATAAACAGAATTTCAAAATATTAGTCTTTTCAGGGCGCCTATTTGAGACTCCTGATGTCCTTATCTGATATTAGGTAACAGGCTGATCCTCCCTGATCAGCTGGGCGAGCTAAATTTACATATGGTGCCCCCAGGAAGCTAAAATTTCTCAGGACGCCTGTTTGAGACTGTCCATGACAAACTTTTATGAGCAACATGGATCATGATCGGTTTTTATAAAATCTAAATCAGAAATTTGAGTAGGTAGCGGTTTATACGTAAAATGTTTGAATTGTTATTTTCATAGGGTTTGCATTGCAAAATTATTGCGAAAGAAGTAATGCCGGAGAAAGAAATATTCATGCCACAATGTATCAGTGTGAAGCATTGATACCTTCCCCAATTTTATTATCCCAATAAATCTATTAGTTTCAGACTCAAGTTTGGTCACATCAGTTCTCTTTTTATTCTGAGGTATGTGAAGTAAGATCGTGTTCCAAATTCAGTCGGAAGACTAATTTTCTTCTAAAGAAAGCTTGCTGATTCCGACCCTATCCGATATCCTTGTACAGAGTTTTTGACGTAATTTAAATACCGAGCATGTAGACATTGCTGCAACAACTAAATAGTTTTACTTTTTTTATTTACAAATAATTTCAATTTAATTTAATAATATGCAATCTCTTACAACTTTACTATCTCTAATGCAAGAAGGTTGGTGATGTGTCAGAAAGTAACTTCTCATTGACGCCCTCAAAAGCTGCCTCTAAACTACAAAAATGGTTAAACAGAAACCAAATTTGGTTTAAGAGGGTTTTTGGCCAGGAGGACTCGTGAGGAGTTTGGCTGGTCTCCCATCGGGCGCCTCCCTGGGTGGCGGATAAGGGAATGCCCTCCAGATATGGTGGGTACCAGGGAAACCTGGGGCGGACCAAAACCAGCCAGGGGAAGAGGTACTCTCCAAGCCGTGGTGAAGGCAATACCTCTAAGGCAAGAAGAGCCTGACACAAAACTCCTGGCCCTCCAGGTTGGGGGTTGGGCGTAGGGCTAACGACCCACCCCGTAAAACATATCATGTTACAAACTCACAACTACAGAAAAGAAGCCGGACTGACAATAGGAAGCGACCCAGGCGAGGAAATGGAACAATTCTTAGGATTGCAACATGGAATGTAAGAAGTCTCTTTGGTGCCGGTCTTAGCCGAAACCTAGAGAGGGAGCTCCTCAGGTACAAGATAGATATAGTGGCCCTACAGGAGATTAGATGGAGAGATGTGCCGTTGGTAGAACTAGATGACTTCATACTTATCAATAGTGGGAACAAAAGAAATCTGCTGGGCACCGGTTTCATGATTCGAAAATCTTTGCGGCATGCACTCCTCCGATACGAAGCTATAAATGAGAGACTCTGCTCAATCAGATTCAAAGGCAAATTTCAGAACCTTTCTCTTTTGTCTGTGCACGCTCCAACAGAGGAGAAAGAGGACGATGAAAAGGATGCGTTTTACGGGACAATGGAAATGGCGTATGATCGACTTCCAGCGGGTGACATCAAAATCGTTTTGGGAGACTTCAACGCCAAGATCGGCAAGGAAGATTATTTTCGACCGACAATTGGGTTGCACAGTAGGCATGAAGACACTACGGATAATGGTCTTCGTCTGGTGGATTTTGCTACGGAGAGGGATCTAAGGATAAGTAGTACCTACTTTGCACACAAGGAGATCCATAAAGAAACCTGGGTGTCAGCTGACGGTTTTACAAGAAACCAGATAGATCATATTCTCATCGAAGCTAGGTACGCAGTCTGTTGCCAGGACGTCCGTAGCCACCGTGGTGCAGATGTAGACTCAGACCATTTCATGGTAAGAGCTAAAGTGAGACAAAAAATGATCCCAAGAACGAAGTCGAAGCTTGACAAGCCAACAAAGTTTAACGTGGACAAACTCCAAGCAGAAGATATACGCACCAACTATCAGAAAGCTGCTTCTTCTATACTCAGCACCGCGTCAAATACGCCTAATGAATCGGGAAGCCCCGACCTAAATGCTCAATGGTCGACGCTGAAACATGCACTGAAAACCTCAGCAGAAGAAGAACTGGGGATGCAGGAAAGAGCAGCAAAGAAGGATTGGTTTGACAAAGACTGTGAACAAGCGCTTAGAGAAAGAAACGATTCAAGAATGAAAAAGCTCACAAGGAACACAAGGAGTGCAGAGCAGGATTTTCAGAACAAACGTGCCAAAGCAAAGAAAATTTGTCGAGGAAAGAGCAGAGCCCAAGATAAAAAGCGCATGGAAAAGCTCCAAAGTGACTTCGAATGCCAGGACTCTAGGGAATTTTTTGGAGGTATTAGAAGCATAAAAACCGGTTTCTCGCCACAAACATCCTTTTGTAAGGATTCTGAAGGGAACCTGATAACGGATCTAAATAGGATAGCTGACAGATGGACAAGCTACTTTCAGGACCTACTGAACCAGGAGGTGCCCGACGTCCTGAATGGAGTGGGCTTCTTAGAGGCGATAGGGGAGGATGCTGATCCAATTGACCCGCCTAGCAGAGCAGAGATTGAGCAAATCATTAAGAACCTCAAGAACCACAAGTCCCCTGGAGTAGATGATATACCTGCCGAATTAATCAAATATGGTGGAGAAGAGGTGTGGAACAAAGTCTATGAGCTCATCCTGAATGTGTGGAATAGAGAGGAGATGCCAGATGAGTGGAATACGGCTATCATCTGTCCAATATTATATACAGCGCCGTTTCTGCGCCCTTTAAATGTTTCTCGGGGGTCCCTCAAGGGTCCCATATTGGGCCTCTGGCGTTTCTTTTATTTTTATCGGACATATCTGAGGTATTTGAAGGGCTTGATGTCGAATATGTAGCGTTTGCTGACGATTTAAAGATATATACTAGGATCGAGTCACTGTCTGACTGTGAAAAATTGCAGATTGCATTGGACTCGTTCTACGACTGGTGTGAATTGAATAAGTTGAAACTGAATGTGCAAAAGTGCAATTATATGTCGTTCTTGAGGGGTGAAACCCCAGTTGAATTTGCCTATAATATTAATGGAAGTCCACTAGCACGACAGGAATCTGTTTCAGATCTAGGGGTGCTTTTCAATCCCCAGTTGTCTTTTCGTGATCATGTCGATCGAATTTGTAATAGAGCGTTAAGGAGTTTGGGGTGGCTAAAGCGCCACACCCGCGACCTCAATAATCCAAGAGCTTTATCCACCCTGTATGTCTCTTTGGTTAGACCTATTTTGGAGTACGCCGTCATAATTTGGTCTCCCTATTATGATGAACACAAACATAGGGTCGAAACCATCCAGCATAAATTTCTGAGGTATGTGGCCTACAAGCAGGGGATCCCTCAAGATTCAGTGGATTACTCCAGTATCATGAGCTTGTGCGGACTAAAATCGCTAGAATCTCGCAGACAAGTAGCGGATGTGATTTTTTTGGTCAATCTGGTGAACAACCGCATTGATGCCCCATACGTGTTGAATAAGTTCAGCTTTAATTGCCCTGCCTATTCGTTAAGAAATAACGACCCCTTTTATGTCCCGTTCGAAACTAGAAATTATTTATTTAATCATCCAATCTACCGGATGGAAAGACAGTACAACGTTTTGTGTCATGTAGATCCGAATATAGATTTATTTTTTGATTCAAATTGTTTAAAGAATCGTGTTAAGAAATTGTTGTTGTTGTGCAAATAAGTTGATTTATCATGTTGATCATTATATTGTTTTTGGATTGTTATGATTTGATAGTGTTATAGATTTGATAGTGTGTTGGTCCAACTTGAAGTATTACCTAATTATTAATTAACTTAATGTATTTTGTAAAATTGGGCTTCGGCCCGTGTTCACCAAAATAAAATAAAAAAAAAAATAAAAATAAAATAAAATATTCAAGAAAGGGGATAGGATGAACTGTGAAAACTATAGAGGAATTGCCTTGCTATGCGTTGCATACAAAATCATGACTTGCTGGCTCAATAAAAGACTTACTCCTTACATGGAACGGGAAGTGGGTGAATACCAGAGTGGTTTCCGCCGTAACCGTTCAACGATGGACCACATCTTCTCACTCAGGCAAATTTTAGAAAAGACTTATGAGCATAATGTAGATCTGCATCACCTATTTATCGATTTCCGCCAAGCATACGATAGCATCATTAGAAGTCAGCTGTATGAAGATCTGAAAAGACTTGGAATACCCAAAAAACTCATACGCTTGGTGACTATGACTCTGAAGAGCACAACCTGTAGAGTAAAGGTCATGGGATCGCTGGCAGAGAGCTTCCCTGTGGTGACTGGTCTAAGGCAGGGAGATCCATTAGCAACAACCCTCTTCAACTTTACTATGGAAAGCATTCTGAGAAATATACGTACAAACCCAGGAGGCACTATCTACTCCCGCTTAACACAGCATCTGGCATATGCGGATGATGTCGACATCATGGCAAGGACTGTCCCTGCCCTATCTGGGGCAGTTGAAGAATTTGAAAACGCGGCTTTGGTGCGAGGGCTGAGAATGAACGAAGGAAAAACAGTTTACATGAAGACATCAAGAAATCCGCCCCCACCCCAGTCATCCTTCTGTATCGGACAGCACAGTTTTCCTGTCTGCAATCAATTCAAGTACTTGGGTGCTTTAGTAACAAACAACAACGATGTTGCGACTGAAATCAGGGCACGAATTGATGCAGGCAGTCGATGCTTCTGGGCTGTCCAAAAGGCTCTTAAATTCAGAGGACTGTCACGGAGAGCAAAGCTGGTCATCTATAAGACAGTTATCCGCCCAGTTGTCACATATGGTAGTGAGTCCTGGGTCCTTACCACTGCCAGTGAGCGCCTACTGAATTGTTGGGAGCGAAAGATTCTCCGCAAGATTTTTGGCCCAGTCTGTGAAGATGGGAGATGGAGGGTCCGCAACAATGAGGAGCTCAGGCGCCTGTACATGCAGCCAGACATCGTGGCTTTCATTAGGCGAGGGCGGCTGAGATGGCTGGGACACGTGCAACGAATGCCAGAAGGAAGAATCCCACACAAATTGCTGTACAGTACGCCTGGAGGGAGAAGGTTGAGGGGTAGACCTCGGAAGCGTTGGTTGGATGATGTGGAGGAGGACCTCTCAGTGCTTGGAGTCCGAAGGTGGCGGAGCTTGGCTCTTGATCGGAAAGAGTGGAAGTCTGTGGTTGAGAGGGCCCTGGTCCTACAAGGACCGTAGCGCCGTTATAATAAAATAATAATAATAAATGGATCATGATCGGTTTTTATAATATCTAAATCAGAAATTTGAGTAGGTAGCGGTTTATACGTAAAATGTTTGAATTGTTATTTTCATAGGGTTTGCATTGCAAAATTATTGCGAAAGAAGTAATGCCGGAGAAAGAAATATTCATGCCACAATGTATCAGTGTGAAGCATTGATACCTTCCCCAATTTTATTATCCCAATAAATCTATTAGTTTCAGACTCAAGTTTGGTCACATCAGTTCTCTTTTTATTCTGAGGTATGTGAAGTAAGATCGTGTTCCAAATTCAGTCGGAAGACTAATTTTCTTCTAAAGAAAGCTTGCTGATTCCGACCCTATCCGATATCCTTGTACAGAGTTTTTGACGTAATTTAAATACCGAGCATGTAGACATTGCTGCAACAACTAAATAGTTTTACTTTTTTTATTTACAAATAATTTCAATTTAATTTAATAATATGCAATCTCTTACAACTTTACTATCTCTAATGCAAGAAGGTTGGTGATGTGTCAGAAAGTAACTTCTCATTGACGCCCTCAAAAGCTGCTTCTAAACTACAAAAATGGTTAAACAGAAACCAAATTTGGTTTAAGAGGGTTTTTGGCCAGGGTCTGAATTTTGTTTTGCGACACCGCAAATGGATTTGAAGATAATTATGGGCTACCCAGTTCATGAATACGAACCACACTGGTAGTTTTATGACATCATTCGAATTATTCTCCAACTGTGAATCGAAGAGGTGGAGGTGCCAGAAATTTCTCCTTCCAGCAGCAGGTACCTTTTTTCGGTTTCACCGTCCGTTGTGCCGCTCCGTTTCTGATCTTGTTTATGCAGGTTTTCCTCTGGTTAGCCGAACCTGTCACTCAGCCATCCTGTAGATCCTGGATGACATGTCTTCTCTATGGTCCTACCTACCTCCCAGCACCGTTGTCCCAATAATGGGCTCCTCCGGGGTCTTTCACACCTTCTTCCGCACGGTTCGTGGAAAAACCTTCTCAATGAGAAGCGGGCCGACTTCAATGAACCGAAGTGTTACCTTCCCTCCCTCGGTGTATTTGTCACTGGCGTTACCCTCGACACCTTGGACCACCCTCTGGTGAAGGACCAGGGTAAATATATACCCACCAAGGAAAATACCTGCCGGAGTGCACGTGGCTACTGAAGAGCACTACACATTATTTATTGCTTCCACTTGAAACGTTTGACGGAAAACTGTCATTTTTCTCGGTCCCCATTCATAAAATTTCAGGGAAGCGGACGGGCAAAACGTTAAGAAGATCGTGATAAAATATGACGAACCATTTCACATTTGCATGTCAGTTTTAAGACCTGAAGCAGTTGTTCAATGGTAGTTTCATGGTACTCCTACTATAGTATTTGAGTGTAGGATAAGTTGTTATGGGCTTTTTGGTTTATGATTTTCAATAATGATCCTTTGGAATCGACCAAGAAAATCAATTGTTTAACACCCCCTCAAAATTGTTGTTTTACATTTCGAGGTACGTAAAATCCAAAAATCGCATAAAAATTTGGCCGTCCATTATAAGATGGATATTCCATTACAATACTCTTTTCAAATTAGTTATCTTTTGGTTTATTATTTTCAATAATGAACCTTTGGAATCGATCAAGAAAAAAAAATTTTAACACCCCCTCAAAATTTGATGGATTACGTTTCAAGGTACGTAGAATCCAAAAATCGAATAAAAATTTGGCCGTCCGCCCGCCATCAGCCGTACGCCGTACGCGGCACTTTCCCCACTTAGTATTGACCGATTTTGATGAAATTTGGTATGTAGGCTCCATTTGGGGTCTAGTTGTGCCCCGAAGATTTTGGTTGATGTAGGTCACTTCTAAGGGTTCCAAAATCAATTTTGAAATTTTGAAAACGCCCGAACTCAAAAAAATATGATATAAAAGTATTGTTTTTCCTTCAATTTAAGATTCTATAGAATTTTTAGAATTTTTTGAGACCACGCGGAGCCCTGCAGGACAAAAATTGTTCGCTCCCCACGAGAAGTTAAGGGTTGGACGTACGATAAATCAGAAACACGAGTGTGAATCGCAAATAGGCCTAATCTCCGTTGAAATTTTAGCTGACCGAAATGCGATCGATGTTTTTCTTCATGTTGGATGGTTGGTGGCTTTGCAGACGAGTGATCTATATAGAAAAATAATAAACCATTGTGTAATAATTTTGGGCACAATGTCATTTTCCCCCGAAAATATGTCACTTTTATTCCAAACGTACCTAAGTATGTCAACATTTTCACAAATACGTCAAAAAAGGAACCTTACTGATTTACGACGACAGAGCTCCCCTTTGGTAGTGAGAAGTAAAGGTGCAAAATTGAATACTTGAATTGATGCTGGAAGATTGGACCTATTGTTAAAAAGAATTGGAGGGTTTTAGGATTTTTTTCTTCAAAACAGTCTAAAGGTACAAATATGATTTGTCCCTGAATCAAGCTTTTCTACAGTCAATTCCAACATACATTAGTTCATTCCTGTCAACACGACAAGAACAAGTAGGTTCGTTCTGGAGGAGCGGAAGTCGTGCCCATCACCGGAGTCTTCTGGATGGACGTCCGCCGAAGGAATCCGCGACAGACTCCAGGAAGGACACTCCCTCTCATCGTGCCATCTCTGGGGAGGAAGAAAAACCAATATCCAAGTCGTCTGCAGAACTCGCGAAAGAATTTTCATCCTTGTTGGTGTTAGTTTATTCTGAAATCATCAACATGGTGGCGATAATCCCGTATCATGGAGGAGTATTTTATCATTAATACAGCTAAGGAGCTAATTTTCTTCTGAACAACTACAACTCTTGATCATATTGAGTTAAGTACGTCGTTCAATTCAGATGGTAGTTTCGATTTTGGGGCTGTAAGGTAAATCAGTCAATATTGTTCAATATTGGTTCATTATTTTCAATAATAAACCTTTGGAATCGACCAGGAAAGAAATTTACCCCCCCCCCTCCTCAAAATTTGATTCCTTGGTTCCCATTGATCGATTTTGATTAAATTTGGTATATAGGCTCCAAATTAAGCGTTACAATTTTGAAAAGGCCCAAGCTCAAACATTTAGATATGAAGGTATAGTTTTTCCATCAATTTAAGGTAGTATTGAATTTTAGAATTTTTAGAGACCATGCGGAGCTCTGAAGGACAAAACGTTTGCTCCGTACGAGAACTTAAGGGTTGGACTTACGATAAATCAGAAACACAAGTATTAATCGCAAAAGAGGCCTAATCTCCGGTCAAGTTTTAGGTGACCATAATGCGAACGCTGTAGGTTCGTGGTAGGCAGGTAGTATCCATGGTTGGTAGGTGGTGACAATGGCAAAGCCAAGTTCTTTGCAGACGAGTGATCTACTCGTATATAGAAAAACAATAAACCTTTGTGTAATAATTGCAGCGTTTCACTTCTTAGGATCATCGTGACAACGAACAGTATTACATTTTATTTCAAAGCGACGCCTTGAAGAACGTTCGGAATTCCTACTCTAAGTTTTCTTTATCCCTTATCCACGCAACAGCTATTTTAACAAAACACTAGCCGCCATCTTGTACCTTGAGTGCGGTCCTTTACCTCAGTGAGTATCAGATTTCGTTGCACTTCGCCCCAAAATGTCAAAATTCAAATCCCTAATCGTGTTGTAGAGTACATTCCCGTAGTTACATACTATGTGGCCCACAAGAAAGAAAAATCCATTCACCGATTCAACACAAAGAGATCCCCTTCAGAACCTGCAAAGTTGCCCTCACGTAAGAAAACAGGCAATAACTATTGCTTTCATTGTTACGATTTGATGTCCAGGCACCTGGACAGATAAGGTAGGGAATAGATGACACAAGAAATCACGTATTATCGTGTTTTCCGCGAGTGAAGGTGTAGCGGGAATCCTGGTTGGACCTATGCTCCAACCTCCCACTCCACAGTTCTTCATCAGGTCTCAATATGATGTCAGGCCTATAAAATGATATTTTTAGTCTTTCTTGATATTAGCCTCCTTCTAGGGGTTTTATTCGCATATTGTCGATCCTGTTTACTAGTGGAGTCCTGATTTCAACTATGGAACGTTGACAGCAACCCTCATTCAGCCAAGTTAACCTGTAACCACCTTCCTTACATGTTAAGAAGGCCAACCGAGAGACGAAGCACCTTTAGAGTCTTGTACGGACGTGTTCCCACGCGTTTACAGATTCGTCAACCTTCGCCGAGCCTTTTTATGAGCGGATAATCCAGCGGTCGCTCAATTGCCGCTTAATAAACCTGCAAGTCGAACCAGGCGTTGCAGAGACGAGCGCACGCCCGCATCCCACTTTTCCTTCCTCTGCATGAATTCTGCCCAGTCCCACAAGTTCCGTAGCACGAAGATTTCAAACCTCAAGCAGTAACTATCGCAGAACGGTTGTCGGTTTCTTCTAAGGGGTGAAAAATATGTATTAAGAAGAAGAAGAAGAAGAAACATGACTTTATTTATAATCAAAATTTACAAAAAGAAAATGTGCTGTCATGTGATAATCATGGTCAAATTGACCTTCTGTTAAGTTCCTCCAACATGATCTTACAATTCCAATGTTACGGCCAACTTATAAATGGATATTATAGGCTATAAACAATTACTTGTCAATAGAAAAAACAATAATAATACGAAATAAAAATCAATACAAAATTGTTAATCATTTAATGCATATTCGACTATGGTTTTGAATCTTAGTCCCAAGCAACTTTGCAAAACTTGACCACACCCGCATTAAATTTTCCAACCCTAATCATCTCAAGATAAATATTCCAGTCAATCGGAGATGCACCCAGGAAACGTAGCCTCACCGAACCCTGACCCTATGAAGTGAAAGGCGTTCTCTACGTCCCCACTGCTACAGATTACACAGATTTGGTTATTTGAGTCGTACCTGTATTTAAGAGCCAATACATCACCTCCAATACGTAAACAGCCATTTAAGAGCCAATACGTCACCTCTTATCTTAAACAGCCACCTACGAAAATTAAAGTCAGCAAATGCATCCAAAGGCACAGTTTCATCTCGACGGGTCAGCGCCAAGTATTGTGGATGTCTCTGAGCGCAAAGGGCCCTCTCTCTGAATTCATCAAATATCTTGTCGGCAATGATAGCTTCGCTATCCGCGATTAACCTCTTCCACTCTTCCAAATTTTCATCTTTTTTCAATGGTATTCCATACGTTGATTCCAACTGCTCCCATTCCTCGGCCCCATGCACATTATATTACATACACGTAAGAGCTAAATACTTTGGTAGCCCAGTTTCAGGTAACTTTAGAATTTTATTAATATAACCATAGTGTAGTTTCAGAGTGTAGACGTACAGCGGCTTCAGCTTAGTTTCCAGATTAGGGACGGCACGATACCACCGATATATCGGAGTATCTACTTTTTTGGTACCTATTGATACCGATATTTGTATCGATACTTTTGATGCAAAACTCAAACCGATATATTTGTATCGATACTTTTGCCTAAAATATCGGAGGTATCGATACTTTCTTGACGATATTATCGAAAATTTTACCAAAGTAAATTGGTGAAAAAATACCATATAAGTACCTGGAAAATAATTCCATAATATGGTATTATTACAATACATTTTATTGTCTGCCACAAAATAACACTCGAAATAGGCTCAGAATAGTATCAATTGAAACGATCGCCTCAAAATAGTATCAATATCCATTGTGAGTTTGGAAGGAATTTAAACCCGTTTACCCGAACTTACGAGAAGAGGGAGGCATGCAAAATTAATCGTGATGGTGACATCAGTCACGTGCGAAAGTCTTTTTTCAAATAATAAATAGTATTATTTGTATAGTAACTGATTTATTACTCGATCCTTTCGATTTCTAGTGGAAGAAAAACATCATTTCATTGAACAAAGATTTCTTGCAAATAAGAATTGGAATTGAAATAAAATGGAATGATTGTTCATTTTTACTAAATTTTAAATTATTGGCTTTTATTACATTTTTAATTGCCATTGACTTTTATTACATTTTAAATTATAGTCAAAAAATAAACATATTGCCTTTTCTCAATTATTTGGGTTTTTATTTCGATTGAAAAATCATCGGTGGGTTGATTTGAAATATCGGTGGTATCGATACTTTGAGCTGATATTATCGAAGTATCGATATTTTATAATATCGGTATCGAAAAGATATCGGGTATCGATACTTCCTGAAAAATATCGCATGGAAAGGAGTATCGATGCTTAGGAGTATCGTGCCGTCCCTATTCCAGATTCAACATATGTATTAAAAAAATATGTATTAGAATGTTTAAAAAGGTCAAAAAATTGCAATAAAAAAATTGTTTTTTCATCAATCAAAAATGGTATCGTATTTTTTTGAAACAAATGAGTCTGTTAAGAGTTCTTTAAGACACCGTTCGTTCGCTGTAGGATTGAAGGGTTGAACCAGACGTTAATTAGAAATACAAGTGGCTCGCCGGGTTCTAGTTCACAGTTCGCCCGCTAGGATGCTGTAGGAGGCTGACCTTTTGGTTTATTATTTTCAATAATGAACCTTTAGAATCGACCAAGAAAAAAATTGTTTAGCCCCCTCAAAATTTGTCGGTTTACGTTTCATGAAATGTAGAATCCAAAAATCTTTAGCATTGACCGATTTTGATGAAATTTGGTATGTGGATTGAAATTTTGAAAGCGCTCTAACTCGAAGAATTTCTTTGTAAAGGTATTGTTTTTCCATCAATTCAAGATACTATTGAATTTTTATTTTTTTGACCACGCGGAGCCTTGTAGGACAAACCGTTCGCTCCCTACGAGAACTTGAGGTCTGGATTTGCGATAAATCAGAAACACGAGCGTGAATCGCAAAAGAGGCCTAATCTCCGATCAAATTTTAGCTGACCGAAATGCGATCGATGTTTTTCTTCATGTTGGTTGGTGGTAACAATGGTAAAGCCGTATTCTTTGCAGACGAGTGATCTACATTGAAAAATGATAAACCTTTGTGTAATAATTGGCAGCGTTTTTCGTTCATGTCACTCAGTTCATCCACAAAAACCTTTCGTTATGAAGGCACCCACAACAGCGTATTTTCATTCACGCTATTATTTACTATCAGTATGCATTAAATTCATCATTTACTCACAAGTTTTATATACTCGTATCACACTCTTAAATGCTGAAAAAATTTTTCTGCCCATTTGAGCCTTGTTGCATTCATAAAAAGCCAACAGGTCATATATTTTTGACTTTCTGCACGAATAAATTAATATACAAATTTTGGATGAAAAAAACGATTACTCGACTCTTCTTTCTAACTCTAATTAGTATTTCAGCTCTTCAACCAGAATGACGAAGTCGATCAATCGAACCAAATTGACATTTATCGAACCATTTACATTTGCTCAGTTTATGCTGTTAATAATCTCAAAATCGCTAATTTCACAGTGGAAGTAGGAGATCAATCCTCCTGGGAGTTTCCTCAATTCTCGTTCAGCAACTTAATTTTCAGGGGATGGGTTGGCAAAGCTTCATTGCTAGAGATTTAGTTCGAAGAGGATCCCCATTGAATAGCATTGGGAGGAGGAGAGACCACTAGTACAAATATTTCGGGTCCAAACTGGAAAAAGCCCTCTGGGTCGGACAATAAAACCCTAAGAAAAGGTCTTCTTTCCATTCACGAGATGAGGGTTGTTCGCTCACAACAATGAAGGAAATATTATGTGCCGAGCCTTTCTCCGTCCGAAGGAACACCTTCATTCCATCACCTGGGTGTGAAGTATGAGTGGAAACGAGGTCTACCTGCGTTCACCCGCAGTGAATTTTCTGAATGAGTCCTGACAAGGGTTAAAGGCTAGTAGGTGGTATGTGCAAGTACATACATGCTGCAGTGATGTATCACGAATACATTTTACCAAAATCAGGCAATCAGTATTTTAGGATGACGGTACGATTGAATCGATGAATCTGGAAAGCACTCACAGAAAGATCTGATTTCAAGTACCCAACTTGCCGCCTGGGAGCTGAAAGAAGGATTTGAGAAGAAGAGCAGAAAGGGATTGGAAACCATACAAAAACATGCAAATAATGTAAGAAAAACGAGGTTAATTCAAATCGGCTCAAGCTGGTTAGTTTTTGGTTTATTATTTTAAATATTGAACCTTTGGAATTGAGCAAGGGAAACAATTTTTCAACCACCCCTCCTTAAAATTGTATGGTTTACGTTTCAAGGAACGTAAAATCCGAAAATCGAAAAAAAAATCCGTCCGTCCGCCGCACTTTTCTTAGTTACTTACCAAAGATCGATTTTGATGAAATTTGGTATAAGGGTCCATTTGGGGTCTAGTTGTGCCGCGAAGCTTTTAGTTAGTGTCAGCCTTCTAAGGGCTGAAATTTTCAAAATACCCTAGCTGAAAAACTTTCGACATATCAATTTGCAGATCAATTTGAAGTATTGAATTTTTAGAATAGAATGAGACCAAACAAAGCTTTGCAGGACAAACCGTTCGCTCACTATGAGAATAAGGGTTGGATGTACGATAAATTAGAAACATGATTGTGAATTGCAAGAAAGGCCTAATCGTTCCAATTTCTGCTGACCAAAATGAGAGCGTTATTCGTTACGCGATCGTAACTTTCGTATTGTCTATCCTTAGCAGCCAGTAATGAAATTGCCTGATGTGTTAGGGGGTACTTCTCCTACACCTCTCCTATAAGATTGAGACAAGATAAAAGAAAACTTTAAATTATTAATAACTAGTCTCCATGAATTTTCAGAAGAGAATGAAAATTTTATTGTTCAAAATTCCTAAGTAACTAGATTGACACATAGTCAACAATAAAAATCAATTGAAATCTCAAAAATCAATAAAATTCTCATAATTAAACGAGTAAATTAAAAACGATTGTAGGTAGGTACCCTACAAGTATGAAGCGCTTATTTCTTCAAAATAAACTTGATTGTGAAGCGAAAATGTGATTGATAGGTAGGTAGGCAATGGCAAAGATGTGTTCTTTGTAGGCAAGTGATCTATACAGAAAAATAATAAACCTTTGCGTAATAATTTGCAGCGTTTTTCGGGAAGTCCGTAATGAAGATCTAAAAATCAGTCAATAACAGATGTGAGAGGTGAGGTCGGTCGCTTTTCAAGTCAAAACCGTTTATCTTGCTATCCTGCATATCGATACCTTAGAGCACTAAGGTATCGATAACACTAGATTACAAAATTTAGGGGTGGTCTGGCTGCCTT
The DNA here is from genome assembly GCA_009739505.2 of Apolygus lucorum. Classification (NCBI taxonomy): domain Eukaryota; kingdom Metazoa; phylum Arthropoda; class Insecta; order Hemiptera; family Miridae; genus Apolygus; species Apolygus lucorum. The sequence goes on from CM019178.2 coordinate 1,077,083, forward strand.
GTTCTTTCACCACTTTTCTTATTTTGGTGCGCTGAATCCGAATCTGACGTCAGTTTTTTTTTTCCTCGTCGGATTTTCAAGATATAGCGAGTTTTACGATTTTTCTAGTTCTCAATTTTCTTCATTTTTTAGTGAGCACTCATCTTGCTCAAATCTCCTCAAAAAGTATTCAGACTTATAGGAAATTTTATGTAGAATCCGAATATGTACTTAGTTTTCAAGTAAAACTGTGTTAAACCCCCTATTTTCCACAAAACGTATCAGAAAACACCGGTTCTCAACGTTTTTTCTTCGGGTTTTCCCTTACATTTTGCCACTTGAAAAAAAAAGTAAGGCTAAAAAAATTTTCTCGGGCTTTTACTTTGTAGGGGGGACACCCCAGAGGAGAATGAGACCAATCGCAGCCTCCTAAACCCATTAATATCGAAGGAATGAGCTTTTTCATGGCACTGAGATGAAAATTCACAAAAACCGTTAGTTAATTTTTCGAGATAAGTAAATGCGTTCTAAATCTGTTTTCCTCAAATGGATTTTCCTTTCTTCTAAATTTTTTATGCTTGTCACCTATTAAGAGTAAGATCGAAAATAGGTACTCAAAGGGGAAGTAAATCATAATTGGGAAACTCTTGTTTCGTTAAGTGATTTTAATTCAGTTTTACAAACGAAACACAATAAACTGCAGAAAAGTTAACGGTTATCTGTTTCATGAAGGCTCAGATGAATCAAAAGTTGTTACAATGTTTGTTTATTCCTCCACCTCAGAGGTTTCATCGCCGGCATCTATGTAGAGAAAACTTCGCCGCCTGAGGTAAATCTCTTTTTAAGGTCCAACAATAGTCCGCCATCATGTGAACTTCCCAATACCCTTAGTACCGTTCTTCCATGGTTTTCATATCTTGGTGGAACCTCTGAGGTGGAGGAATAACCAAACATAGTACCAACTATTGATTCATCTGAGCCTTCATGAAACAGATTTACGCCGTTAACTTTTCTGCAGTTTATTGTGTTTCGTTTGTAAAACTAATTAAAATCACTTAACAAAACAAGAGTTTCCAAATTATGATTTACTCCCCCTTTAAGTACCTATTTTCGATCTTACTCTTAATAGGTGACAAGCATAAAAAATATAGAAGAAAGGAAAATCCATTTGAGGAAAACAGATTTAGAACGCACATAATTATCTCGAAAAATTAACTAACGGTTTTTGTGAATTTTCATCTCAGTGCCATGAAAAAGCTCATTCCTTCGATATTAATGGGTTTAGGAGGCTGCGATTGGTCTCATTCTCCTCTGGGGTGTCCCCTCTACAAAGTTAAAGCCCGAGAAAATTTTTTTAGCCTTAATTTTTTTTCCAACTGGCAAACTGTAAGGGAAAACCCGAAGAAAAACGTTGAGAACCGGTGTTTTTTGATACGTTTTGTGGAAAATAGGGGGTTTAACACAACTTTACTTAAAAACTAAGTACATATTCGGATTCTACATAAATTTTTTTATAAGTCTGAGTACTTTTGAGGAGATTTGAGCAAGATGAGTGCTCACTAAAAAATGAAGAAAATTGAGAACTAGAAAAATCGTAAAACTCGCTATATCTTGAAAATCCGACGAGGAAAAAAAAAAAACTGACGTCAGATTCGGATTCAGCGCACCAAATACCATAAGAAAAGTGGTGAAAGAACAAGGCAGCCAGACCACCCCTAAATTTTGTAATCTAGTGTAATGGAGGTTTCCAATAATGGAGTTTTGACAAAAACGCAATTATCATTAACTAGCTGAAAAGCCTACTAAAAGTAGGCAAAACGCTTCTTCCTACTCTCCCCGCATCCCAATCCCTCCGGCTCCTCCGACTCGACCCGCCTCCCACGACCCCTCCGTGCATACGTACGTACGTACGGTTGGCGTTTTATTATATTAGATGCGCAATCCCTGGAATAATGGCTTATCACACTAAACCCTTTAATTTCCTCAATACAATTTCAAACTATTATCGTCAAGAAAACTCAATAATAGTTTGTTGAATTTGAGTTTTTCTGATATTAACAGAAAAATAAAAAATGTGGAAGGTGGATGGACATTGCGCCTTTGTGCTTTAAGGTATCGATATATGCTCTATGTCTATGTCTATGTTATGGTCTATTCTGTTCGTCGAGAAAGTTAGCCGAGTGTGGACCAGGCGGAACATCACATCTGATTTAGGCCTTTTGAAGAGACGTGGGCGGTTTTATCTGGCGATTCACTTGGCCTTAATTCTCTTCCAACGCTGAGCTGAAGCGACGGTGCGCCTGCCAGGAGAATCACAGAAGGCGTCATCTTCATCTCAAATCTCCGAGGTTTCGCCCTCGTCATGACTCGTAATCATCTTCTCAAAAACGAAAAATCGAGGACACCTGACAGTGAGGTAATAGCCTTCGGCTTCAGAAGATGATCTTCTTTCTTCTTCGCCGATTTCGATTTACGATCCACTTGAGTTCGAAGAAAGAGGAAAATTACACATAGTTTTGTCATAATCACGATAATCGGTGGGGAGGGAACGCTTCATTGGGGTCTTCTTATTCGTTTCTGAAGACTATAAAACATAAATAGTGCATTTTTACGAAAAAGCTCAACGACTTACGTATTTCCCAGTACAGCACAGAGAATACAAAGATATCTCATGTGGCAGAGGACGAGGAGGAATGCTGAAGCA